>JAFBJT010006446.1:38019-50054 GCA_016785325.1 Chascanopsetta lugubris
GATTGTTTCATGAACTGATTCCTTTCACAGAAATGCAATTTTCCATCAGTTTAGTTCTGAATCTTGTTTTTTTTTAAGATCTCTGTTCCTTTTAAGTTATAATTGCTTTCCCTTTTCAAGTAAAGTTTTTTTTATGAACTTTAAACATAATTTGCAGAATAATGTAATCCACTAATTCATGAAATTTCAAGAATTTCAAATGAAGGAATAGTGGATTTGTTGTCTCAGAGGAAAAATCAATGATTGTTTCAGGAAACCACATATAATACAAACGTATTCTGATGAAGAATGAATAAAGGTTTGAGTAGTGTTGGAGTGCTCTTCCAATGAAACTTTGAACGCCGCCACGTCCAAAGGAGAGCAAACACACGCTTCTTTCAGATATTCACTGAACTGATATTTCCAGCAGCCTGAAGAGAGTGTGGCGCAGTTGACATGAGCAGACAGCAGGAAGTCCTGAACACCAAATGATCTCGACACCCTCCACAGCAGGGCGCCAACTCATTTCCTCCCAGGGCCACATCATCGTTTGCTCTCTAGTTTTACATGTGGGGCTGAATGTGATTAGGACCCAACATATAGAACAGAACCGTCCACATAATCTGATGATTTGATCATCTATTATTTATTTATGTTACGAATATTGTATATTCATTTCCATACATGTTACACTTGTAAACACATGGAATATATTGCTACACATAGAAAGTGTAATTCAGGGTTCATGGGAAATGTGTGCTTTAAACCAGTGGTTCTCAAATTCACCTGGTTCGGGACCCACCTTCACCCCTAAGTAAGGGGCCGCGACCCAAATCAAATGAAACATTTTCTACTTCTCAAATGTAATTCATGAAATGAAGGTGTGGTTTGGGTTAGGGTTGTGTCCATTGTCCATTAGACATGGGAGTGTGAATAATCCCCATCAAAAACAAAAGCACAGGATTTTTCTTCTGAACTTTTTTTCAAAGGTCAAAGGTCGTGACCCACCGAACATGAGATTATGACCCACTTTTGGGTCGTGACCTACCAATTGAGAAGCACTGCTTTAGACTTTTATTTTTAGACAATCATATGCTTTAAGCTCTCACCGGCCTCTTGGAAGGATCGTACGGAGCAGATTTGGTCCACAGGCCACAGCTTTAACTCGTGTGTCGTACAGTGTCTTTACAGAAATACAACGCCTGAGTTGGTTCTTGGTTCTTGGTTCTTGGTTCTTGGTTCTTGTTAATGTTGGGAAATCCCACTGAGACACTAGTGCTGTTCTCACATTACTTTATCTGGATGTTATTACAGCATTAACTCTCAAGCGACATGGAAATGACATTTTATTTTAGTTTGTATTTTTGTTTGTTTTGAATGAAAAGGACATTTTGTTTTGAATATTACAGTATTATTGCATGTGGCCTGACTGACTCAATAACTGATTGAAAAAATTCAAGTAATGAATACATAGAATCAATTCAAGTGATTATAGCAGGGGTGGGCAATCTTTTTTGACGAGGGGCCACAAGAGAAAGCTGAACTGTGTTGGTGGGACACATCAGCAAAGTGTTGGGGGGGTGGGGGGGGGTATCCATCACCTCATTCCCCCCCTTCACTGCATGCAGGAGAACCTATGGTAGACTTCAGTTGGCATTCAAACTCTAACAGACGTTGAGTATGTCCACTCTGGGATATCATGAAAACATTAATATACTTTAATGGGCTCATTTAAGGGTGATGGGAAAAATTGAACATTTAAGTGATAATGGATTCATGAAAATGCCAGTATATCATTGTGTTGTAAAAATTGTTAGTAGTGACAAAAATGAAATTGTACACATTGCACCTTTAACTGTCTCAGTCAACAAATACAATCTTCTGCCACACAATGATAGAGCCATTGTGGAAAAGCACACACTCACGTTATCTACACTGTGGGTGAAACATTCCGACCTCAAGGTCCAAGACTAACTCCTCGAAAACACATGATGTGATGAATGTCCCATCTTCAGGGCTGTAACTAGCCTGTGTCCTGTCAGATGCACACAGTCAAACATATGCGCTCATATATACTGTCAGTGACAGTCCTTATAAAAGTGTGCGCACACACGGGGGGGGGGGGGGGGGGGGGGGGGGGGGGGGGGAGGGAGGGGGCTTTTCCCCCGGGGGGGGTCTGCAGGTGCATGGACATGTGCATGTTCCACTGCTGTTTGTAAATGTCCCTGTCTGTGGAATGTCAGTGATGAGGCCTTTGGCCACAGTTTCCCAGTGGCCTGTGGGGTTTGTTCCACATTAAACGGTCGATTCAGATAAAACCACTCACAACAGGATCAACCACCGGCCACACGAGACGGCACAACAACAACACAAGGCTCTCCGGGGTGGACTCGCGCTGACAGGTCCGTCTGTGTGCGCACAAACACTAACGTGAACCTGACAGATGAGGTGTACCTTGCTGTGGCTGTACATTTGAACATACATTCCATCCTGATTCGAGGGATTCTGATGCTATGTAAAAGATATAGAAAAGATACAGGAACACCTGTGCAAACAAAAGATGAGAAGACCCAAAAATGTTTAGACTGGCGGTGTTTTGTCTCGGTGATTGTGAGGCCTTCTATACTTAGACTGGTCCTGCTTCAGTGGAGATGTTGTTTGAGGGAAAGATCCGGGCTGAGAGCAGCTGTGTGACCTTCCAGGATTTTCAATGAATTACGGTTGTTTTCGGTCAAACTCAGAGAGAAACTATTTGGGTGGGTGAGGGTTTCCACAGCGCACCATGATCATGATGGCGCTCATTAATAAATGGGTGAGAAATGAGACACAGGTCTACAGGGAACTACCTCAAAGACTGTATCTGCCATTTCTGCTCACCTCATTTCTTTTGCAAAAAAAACTCTTTTTGTTGCACTTTTTTCTCATCAATACTTGAAATATGATTTATATATTTGACTAGTGTTTCTTTTACATGCATCGATAATAATTTTGGCCGTCTTGAAGAGGAAATCCTCACAGGTGACACATTGTCTTATTCATTTCTTCCCTGGATTTTCTTTCAGTGACATTGAGTGGTAAATGTCTTTTTCAATGTTTTACTGTCTTTGAGTGGGTTATACGGATTGTATATGTATTTGTACGCAACATCTCACTCTGACTTGAGCCCAATAAGTGGAGCTGGGGATTGGGAAGTGCGAGTGAACCCGGACCAGAGATTAACCTTCCCCAGATAAATCACCTTGTGACCTGACCTGGTCCTCTGGTCCAACTCCTGGCACCAAGTCTACTGGATCAAACTGTCTGTCCTGGGAGGATTCGTGTCCGGAGGAACCGACGCAAAAGGCTTGGATAAGTATTATATGCCAAACTGGCAGCCAAAGAAAATTCAATAAGTCTGGTATGATGGTGCCCATCTTCAAGAGGCGCCAACAAAACAGCTGTGGTGAAGAGAACTGGGGATTATATCCAGTCCTTAAACTTAATCTGTGAGGTATTTCCATTTAAACGTCACTACATTCCCCAGCAGGCGGGGCCTTCTTTAACACAATTCAAATCAAAGTCTATTTATATGGACCTTCACACATCAGTTTGTCTGACAGGGCTTCACAGGGTGGGAACATCCTCTGTCCTGAGACCCTCAGCAAGGGTCAGGAAACAAAACTTTTAACAGAGAAAAAAGAAAAGGTAGAGACCTGAGGGCGAGTGACAGTGAGGGATCCACTCCAGGACGGACAGACGTGACAGAGTTACAGAGAATGTAACTGTTTCAAACACAGGACATACTTTTTCAAAAGCTTTGAAAATGCCTGCTTATTGATTATTTTTAATTCTATATATATATATATATATATATATATATATATATATATATATTGTAAGTGTGTGAAGCTGTGTGAAACACCCACCTGATGATGAAGGGCATGAAAGGGGCGAGCCTCAGAGGTGAAGAGGAGCCATCCATAGGGGACGGGTAGAGGCGACTCAGAACCAACAGCAGCAGAAACAGACTTGGGTGCAGCTTCACCTGACCACTGTCACTGAACACACACACACACACACACACACACACACATACACAGACAAACATCAACAATCAATCCTAGGCCAACAGCAACTGTGATGTATGGAGTTCCACAAGGTTCCGTACTCGGTCCAATCACCATTACACTTAGATGAGCACCTTATATGTGTATCGGGGAAGTGTCATTATTTGATGTGAATTAGTACAAGACGTGGCTGCATCTTAGACATCTACATACAATTATCATACAACATAAACTACTGTCACCAGTGCTGTGAGACAATGAGATCTAAGTCACGTGTCAAAAAGAGCTTAAAGGCATAAGATTGTCTAAATTTAAAAGGGGATCTCATAGAAGAGAGGCAGAACAACAGACCCCCTGCCAAAACAACTTGAGCTTTTCTGTATTTTCTTCAGCACCACGTCTGTAGTGACTGCTGTGAATCAGCAAGGTGGGAAATTAAATAGCGGTACTGTGCTAAGGAGTATTCAGCAGCAACATACAACTTGACCAGAAAATGTAATTAAATCCTAAAGTTGTTCAAATGACGGCATCTTTTAAAATTAAATTTAAAATAAATACGTAAGTACAAAAATGTCAATCCACAACAGTTGAAACCCTTAGACCTAAAAAAGATGAGAAAAACTTAATGTTGCTTTCATTACAGAATGAACCTGTTTTTACAGCAGGCGCAGGCCACTGCATTGCAACCGTATCCTGTTTATAAAGATGCATGTAGCGTCCAGGACCTCACCTGTTGGTTTCTGCAGAGTTTATTTGAGGCAAATTGTGGGCGTGTCCCTTGTCGCCATCTTGCCAAATCCTAACTTCTCCAAGCTCCCGGTTCATTTAAAAACGGGCATAGAGGTGAACACACACAGAGCTGTGGGTGGACCCGAGGTACGTACCAGGTCGGCCCTGCTGTCAGGCACGAAGTCAAGCCTTTAAATCTGCCCAATTCCAAACGTTGATCAAATAAAATTAAGGGAGTTAGAAAAACATTCACCCTCCATAACAGGCTTTAAACTTTTTCCATTCACATATGAAGTTGCCAACTTTAACATGGGAGTCTAAGGGGATTTGCTCCCTTTGGAGTCAGCCTGCAGCGGGTAACCTATGAACTGTTGAAGGGTTTTCACTTCCTGTTGTGCTTCATCCGTCTGCCCCGCAGGTTGCCCCTCGATTCGATTGCAGGAGTCTGTGCTGCAGGCGCAGACCTCTGTTCTGTTCCCTTTGCGCACCATCAATCACTCCTATGCTGCATTACACTTTCAATGTTTCCAGATTCCTTCATGCCCTCTCAAAATCCAGCAAGTGTCTGTCACTGCGGTAACCTGGGCAGGAGTGGTGGGAACGCAGACCCTTCTCAGGACAGTGTGACAACTCTGTCACCACTGTCCCACAAAGAATACACTCAAAGATGGCTTGTACAGTTTCACAGTTTTAAAATGACCTAAAGCCAAGAGAGGACGTTCAAAACATCTTCTGAGTTCTAATGACAACTGAAGTCCACCACAGGTTCTCCTGCATGTTCAGAAGGGTGAGGCTGAGGGGTGATACAACGCGCACCCTCTTTACCCACATCGTACACATGGCACCCCTACGGAAAATGTTGGGCCAAAAGAATAACATTTAGGTGTTTTCTTTTAGTGCTGCGGAATGTCAAAGCGGGTCACAACACATTAACCAAACAGTATGTAAGGGCTCAGAGAACTTTTTTTCGTAAGGGCAAAAAAAAAGGTATTTGAGGAAGCCAGTATCACAAAATCCCCACTGCTTGATCTGCTTAACAAAAACAGAGAATCTGCGGTGTGATGAAACCTCTAATGGGATCACGGAGGTGTGGAAAGCCATGGCAAGGCCTGAAAGTGCAGAGTGTTGTGTGTGGATTAAGGGGAAGCACCTCACCTTTCCACCGTGGCTGCAGCCTCCTCTAGCTGCTCCAGGAGGAAGGGGTAGAGGGCAGGAAAACGAGTGAAGAACTCTCTGCCCGTCATCCTGCAGCGAGAAGCACAAAGAACAGTATCTATATTAGTCTCCATGAGGGGGACATTCAATCGATTCACTCTATTATTCACTTACATGCTTGTTTGTTTTACATCTGTACATGTGGTTATTGACACACACACAAATACATACACAAGCGCAATAGTTAGATTTGGGGGTTTGGTGCCTTGCCCAAGGGCACCGCAACAGTGCCCAGGAGGAGGAGCTGGCCCCTCGACCAGTTCACACTCCACCCTCCAGTTACAGGCTCATGTCCCGACGGACTGAGCTCGCGCCGCCCCCACGAGAGAGAGACGGGGTGAGTAATGGTCACGAGGGCATTGAAATAAACCCCGGGTCTGGAGATTCGAGTTGTGGAGTGGCAAAGGCTGGAGCAGTGTCTGAGTCGTTGATTTTCTAAACAAGGATTCATTTGCTTCCGTACAGCCAAGAGACATGCAAACAGCTACAGTAGATACTCGAAACAAGGGCGTCAGTTCAGACTGAACATCATTACATGAGCAGTGTTACACTCCTTTATTTGCACTCATTTTTAAACAAGCACTGCTGAAAATCACGAAATGTAGCTTTTGTCTTTTTATGTGATTCATTCTGACATATGCATATTTGTATTCGTACTGAACCTGTCAAGTAGGTTAATTGTCAAAATAGTTGTGGACTTAAGCTTGGTGTCTGCAAATATACAGCTCAAAAAATTAAAGGAACACTCTGAAATCAGAGTATAGCATCAAGTCAGTAAAACACCGGGGATATTTACATCCTCTTCTTCTGTGATTGTTTTTCACTCTTCTTGCACCCGGCTAGTGTCAGTGTCACTACTGGGAGCATGGGGTGACACCTGGACCCTACCGAGGTTGCACAAAGCCCTCCTGGGTGGCAGTTTGCTGTGTCTCAGCACAGTCTCAAGAGCACGGAGGAGACTCCAGGAGACGGCCAGTGACTCGAGGAGAGCTGGACAGGGCCGGAGAGGATATTGAACATCAGCAGGACTGAACAGGATGAGCACTGACCTCCAGCAGGCCACTGCTGTGAATGTCTCTGACTACACAATCAGAAACAGACTTCGTGGGCGTGGCCTGAGGGCCTGAGGTCCTGTGGTGGGCCCTGCGCTCACTGCTCGGCACCACGCACCTCGATTGGCATTTGCCGTAGAACGTCACAAGTGGCAGGTCCACCATTGGCGCCCTGTGCTTTTCACAGATGAGAGCAAGTTCATCCGTCTAAGCCTAAGCCTAAGCCTAAACCTAACCCTGAGCCTGAGCCTGAGCACGGGGCAGAAGACGAAAGGGTGTGGAGGACGCTCTGCCGCCTGCATCGTCACTCAGCATGACTGGTTGCTGCACAGAACTCCACAGGCCGGACAACGAGACCCTGACTGCTCAAGATATCAGGAGGAAATCCTCTCTCTTTCGAGGAGAGAGCGTTTAGATCCCTTCCATTCAAATGCGCTTGATCCAGATTTGGGTTGGTTGTAGACCAAATGGAACTTACTCACAAATCAATGAAGGGAATGTAAAAAATGTTGAATACACTGGAAATGTTACCGAAGGTGCGAAGGTAAAAAAAAAACAAAAGTTCTTCCCTCACTCTTTGCTGCACGGGGATATCAACAATCATTTCTGTGTGTGTGCGCACTGATACGCAACCACGTGGCAGGGTCACATGACAGGCGGTGTAGTTTACAGTATGTTTATATCTACTGATCCATGGGCTACGCTCATGAGTGTTTGTACCGATTGACTCCACGAAGACATACACAACTTCCAATAAAACAACACACTTTATATTTAACACTGGCAGTCTCACTGCTGCAACCACCATTCAGCCTCAAGAGCAATAAAGTGTTTTATTTAACTCTGCCCGTCTAAATCAAGTCACTCCTAAAGGGAAGAGGTCTGCTCCGCCAAGCGCATGATCTCATGACTGAAGAGATGGCAAACTCACGACTGCCCCTCGTCCTGGACCTCCACACACGCACGCACGGTAGAAGTTAAAGGTGCAGTGTGTACGATTTGGTGACATCTAAAGGTGAAGTGTCATGTAGTATCCATCACCTCACCCTCAGCCATCTGAATGAAGGAGAACCTGTGGTCGACTTCAGCTGTCATTCAAACTCAAACCCCCAAAACAAAGCAGCCTCCACAGAGAGGACCCCCTCCTCACGTGAATATACAGGAATGGGCTCATTTTAGGGTGATGGAGAAACAAATTAAACATTCACGTGATTATGAATTAATGTCGATGTCAGTATGACAAAAATGCCCAAAATGTTACACACTGCAACTTTAACAGTGGTTTGCAAGTGAGTCGTATGAGACGGTTCCAAAAGGCCTATGAATATGGATGTGACACACTGCTCGTCTTCTCCAACCTCAGGAACACACAGATGGGGTAACTGCAAAGGTCAATACACTGTCATTGTCATCACATGGCAATGACAGGACTTGCCCCCAACCTCTGCTGCTGTCTCTGATGAGCATTTCTCAGTGGGACAGGCTGCCTGGAGGACAAAGGTTGAAGGTGGCGTTGGGGCAGATTAGAGAGGTAAAGGGGGGAAAGGTCTCGAGCAGGACGGAGGAGAGAAAGCGGAAGGGAGGGGTGTGGATGAAAAGGTTGGGTCATGTTTGTCGGCCTGGAAGCCGAGTGTGCACACGATCAGCACCATTGTTATGATCGCGACATGGGAACTGATGCCTCTGGAGGAAAGATTTGGACAATGTTGACGGTAACTGTCATTCTACAGTGTTGTAGCTTAGTCAACTTTATGATTGTCTAAAGAAAGATTGTGTGTCTCTTAATGCTTTTCAGGCTCGATCCAGACAAGAGACATTTGTGTTTCAGTGTCAGGTCTTCTGGTCAGAGGACACCTTCTCTAACCACCTTGATCACAGTTGCCCTACAACATTGTTTTGAAAATGCATCTTTTTGTTCACTACAATTGTCACAGGGGAGCTACATTACACATTTGCTGTGTCATGTATTTTAGTGTCATTTAACATTTTAATTAGAGTCATTACTTGAAGGAACTCCAGCTCCGGTCATTACTCTGTCTCGTGTCTCTGCCCCTCCCGAACAGAAAAGCTCCGATTGGCCGCTCAGATCAGTCTTTTCTGATTGGTCAGCTCCTTCCAGCTTATGTGGGAAGTCTTTTGCTCACTGAAGAATTAGACTCTGACCATAACATGGTGACATCTGCTCAAACAGACAGCAGAGAGAAGATCAAACAAAGAAGAGTTTAAGCAGCCTCTGAAAAAGTCTGGTCACTGATAAAGAGCGACTGCTTCTGCAGATGAACATTAGGAACTTTATCCACCGACGTACATACAAGCCACTAAAGGGCAGGAACATTTGGGAATAAACTTAAGATCAATATCATGATAATCAGTAACATTATTATCAATATCATCATTTACTTTCAGTATTTCCTCAGGGTTAAAGCTTTGGGGGGAGGGGGCACACACAGGGGGACAGAGGAGGCAGGTGGACACCGACACTAACGCTTGGAGGAATCGTGGTAATCAGATGTTTCTTTTGATGACCACAGTCAGAATGGTAGAGGAAACACTGACTGTCATATCACCATATATGGACCCTTTAGTTCATCTCTCTATTAAGAAGCAACAAAGCAGCTCACATCCTGAGCAACCACCTGATTTCAATAGTCGGTGACTTTATCTTTGATGTATAATCCTGAGGCTGTAAAGGTGATATGCATCAAACATTTATAATTACAGCAGTCATTTGTTATTCTTATGATCATTACAGATGCTGTTCATTTCACGATTGTTTTCTAATTCATTGTGAATTTCAAAACACCTTCAGTTTGTGCATATGAATGCACAACATGTATGTTTTCACAAATCAAGATTGAACAGATGACCAAAGTCAGTGCACACAGCAGTGTTTGGAAATGAAATGATTCCAAAAACCAGACAAAATAGCTCTCATCTCTAATCACCGCCGTAATTATAAATGTGTGTTTGAGAAATGTCCTGCTGATTAATAGATATCACCTTTACTGCGGATTATACATCATCAGTGAAATATTTGGGTCATCATAAAACCAGTCATTTACAATTTTCCAATGAACTTTCTGTTAATAATGAATGAGATACAACAAATAGGATCCACTGTTCTATTGTCTGTGGACAGTAAAGCCTACATGTCCTCTTCACCATGACTGAGAATTCTTCAGCCCTTTAACCTGAATGCACTCCAGCAAATACCAGCACAAGGTTCAGGAGGTCAACTTATCAGGGAGCATGCTGCTACAACAGCGCCCTCCAGTGTTCTATCATAACAACTGTTCATTCACATCTGTGCTGATACTGTACAAAAGGTAGGACAGACAGGACTGTACTGAATAACTGATGTAGATCCATAAGTAGTCCTGCTCTATAATCTGTAATGAGCCACTCGAAGGACGTGGTGGCATGTTGATCTGCTGAGACGCTGCTTCCTGCCTGAACCTTTTCCATCTTTTTTGTTGTTTTGCTGTGGACATGACATTTCTGGCTGACACAGTTTGGGCAGGTGTTGGTGCTGGGAATATTTCTAAAATAGTGTGGCTCATGCACACACCAAGTCCTACTTGTGCTGTTGGCCATGAGGTGAAGGGCAAATCTGTGCAGTATAGTTCCGTAAGAGTTGAGGGTAAAATATTTACTCTCTAGCAAATGACCAGATTCTTAATGTGTTATGGAATGATATATAATTCTTACATTGAAACTCAGAACACTAAAACATGCAGTGTGTAAGATTTCATTTTTCTCACTTCTAAATATATTGCAAAACAACTACATACTGACATTTTCATGTACTTATAATCACTTCAATGTATCATTTTTCCCCCATTACCCTTAAACGAGCCCATTGGTGTGTACTTATATGCAAAGCAGGTCCTCTCTACTGGGGCCGCCATGTTTTTACAGTCGCATAAAGTGGACCGACTAAGAATTTTTTTTTATTTGAATGACAACGGAAGTCTAACGATATGTTCTGCTGCATGTTCAGAAGGGTGAGGATGAGGTGATGGATACAACATGCAACTTCACCTCTAGATGTCACCAAATCTTACACACTGCACCTTTAGTTATGTCTGGGAACATGTACAGTGAGCTGGGATATTTATGGTCCAAAACAAGACGACTTGCATTTTCATTTAACGGCTGAAGCGAGTGACAATAGAGGGAGGTGATCGGTCCATGAGACGGACCACAGGTGTGCGCGCAGAGTGGAAGACGTGGTCAACATTAAGTCCTAATCCCTGAGATGCCCTTTAATTCAGCCTGGAATGACATGTCCCTATGACCCCGCCCCCCAGCAAACTCACCTCATCACAGTGCTTCCACTCTGATGCTTGTCTTTCTGTCATATGAGGTCATTGACAACCCTCTCATGTCTTTAGAGTGTCAATGGATTTATATTCCATCACATTTGCACATGATGTAATCACGTAAGTATCATCCTTGCTGCACCAGAATGTTTTTGGAGCTTATTTGCACACATGACTGAGAATCACTGGTGTGTACATCCCTCAACAACCTGAAGCACTCGAGCAGAGCGAGAGGCAGAAGTCAAACCTACCTGTTGTTTTGAGAATGCTCGTCCTTCCCCTTCTTCACTCCAAAGATCCTGGTGATCAGAGTGCTGAACAGAAGAGTGGATGAGTTCCTCACCTGGAGGATGAAAAAGAATCAAATAAGGAGAAGCAGAGAAAGAGGAAGCTGGTGTGTGTGTGTGTGTGTGTGTGGCAACATGAACATCATACAAATTGTAACTAGAGAGACATCGCATGTTTCAAAGCCATTCCCTCCCCCAGACCTACAGATGGTTGATTAGCTACACTGAGGTCAAACCAATGAAATCAAGGTAAGAGGCTTGCACATACAGTAACCATGCGATGGAAGCCATTATCACACAGCCACTCTGCAGGATACAATTTGTCATGCTAATGAATTACACTGTGCTGCTGCGTACACTGTGGACAGAGATGGGACATCAGGGTGGAAGAGAACATCAAAACTA
>JAFBJT010006446.1:64114-81563 GCA_016785325.1 Chascanopsetta lugubris
AGACTCTCTCTCTCTCTCGCCCTCTCTCTCTCTCTCTCTCTCTCTCTCTCTGTTGATCCCCAGGGAGTCATCCAGCTGCGTTTCAGCAAAGTTAACGAACTCTCTCCGAACTCTGACGACTCTGGGAAGTGCCTGTTCGAGATCATACCACGTGAGCATACCCTTAATCTGCTCGACTGAATGAATGAATTTTTTTTTAATATTCTACAAATCCTGTCGCCTACAACACTTGTCTTTTTTTGTCTCCTGGAATCCAAAGCTCCTAAGTTCTTCCTTTTCCGTTTGGGCTGCATGTTTTACTACGATGGAATGAAAGTCCCGGGAGCGCGGCCAGAGGGGCTATAAATAGAGTGGTCTCTCACTAACAAACAAAAACTGACTTTTTAAGGATTTGATTTTATGAGCCACTTGAACCCATTTTCACATTTTAGCTTGAGAAGTGTTTACAGTGAACAAGAAGCAACTTGAATGAGGACAATCATGGTGCATGTTGGACATATTATTGGCCCGCCTGTGTTCATTGTGGCCCCTGAAGTTGGACAACACTCGTCTGTTAAGGCTAAAACATACTGTATCTGGAGGTTGAAACATATTCACCGGAAATCTGTATTTGACATCTTCAAACAAGTGCAGATCAATGTCTCATTGTACTTTGGTGAAATTCTTCCGTGCGTCTGTGTCACAGGTCCAACAGGAGACAGAGAGCGATGTCCATATGTGTTCATGGCAAATTCCCAGAGTGACATGGAGGAGTGGGTCCGCACTCTGCGCAGGGTCATCGGGGTTCCTACGAGTGCAGGTTCGAATAATCTTTCATTTAACAGTTTCTAAAATGATGTCAATTCAGCTGTGGAAGGAGCCTCCGACTTACACACCGTGTGAAATAAAAAAAAAAATTGAGTTCATATGTGGGTGTCATGCCAAAGGAAAACTTTTTTTACCCACCATTTCATAATTTCTATTTTAACTTAAAGGTGCAGTATGTAAGATTTGGTGACATCTCGTGGCGAAGTTGCATGTTTGATCTACCTCACCCTCACCCTTCTGAACACTACTGTAAAAAAAATGGCGGCCGTGGGCTCATTGAAGGGTCATAAAAAAAAAGAATACACTGAGCTGATTATGAAAATGTCAGTATCCCGTTATTTTTGCCACATTCTTTTCTACCGACAGGAGTGACAAAAATGACCAAACCCTTACACACTGCACCTTTAATTTATTATCATTTACCAATCGTATCTAACGTCTACTTATTTCTCTACGTCTCTCATTTCGAACTGCTGTCTGCTGTTACATTCATCTCCGTATGTGGCTCTGTGTGTGAAATATCACCTGCGTCACCTGCATCCACACAGTGTTTGGGAAGAGTCTGAAGGACACTGTGATGTACGAGCAGCGCCTCGGGCCTCACATGGTGCCCATCCTGGTGCAGAAATGTGTGGAGTTCATCAAAGAGCACGGGCTGGATGAGGAGGGAATCTTCCGTCTGCCTGGACAGGACAACGCCGTCAAACAGTTCCGAGACGCCTTCGACGCCGGAGAGAGGCCGTCCTTTCCCAGGTGACACCTTCATGGTTTTCTGTGGACTCACAGATTTCACATAAAACGGATTTTTACAGTGTAAGCTAGTTGTTGTTGTTTTTGAAGTCCATAGAATGTGACCGATATATTATCTAAAGTTCTTTCAAGATTCAAGAAGTTGATTGTCATGTGTACAGTCCAAACACAGTTTACACCAGTGGTTCTCAGCTGGTTTGGGTTCGGGATCCACAATCACCCCTTAAAGGTCCATTGTGTAAGATTTTGTTCATTTTTGTCACTTTCACTTGTCACTTTGTTTTGAATTCTTTCAAAACAATTACATACTGACATTTTTATGAATTTATAATCACATAAATATTTAATTTTTTCCCCATTACCCTTAAATGAGCCCATTAATCTGTATCTAGACAATGAGCGGGTCCTCTCTATGGGGGCCGCCATGTTTTTACAGTAGCCCAAAGTGGTGATACTAAACATCTTTTGAGTTTTAATGACAATGAGAGTCTACCATAGGTTCTCCTGCATGTTCAGAAGGATGAGGGTGGGGTGATGGATATACTGTAACATG
Organism: Chascanopsetta lugubris; assembly: GCA_016785325.1. Lineage (NCBI taxonomy): Eukaryota > Metazoa > Chordata > Actinopteri > Pleuronectiformes > Bothidae > Chascanopsetta > Chascanopsetta lugubris. Next base: position 66,225 of record JAFBJT010006446.1, read on the forward strand.
CAACTTCATTAGATGTCACCAAATCGTACACACTGTACCTTTAATGATGAGCACTACCCAAATCGAGGACAATTTTCAACTTTTCAAATGTACTTAATGAAAATATGGTGCAGTTTGATGATGCACTGAGGGTTTTGCCCTCTTTGGTCTTCAATATAAGAAAATCCATATATCTAATGTCGGCGGTGTCATACTTTCTTCTATCTGTGAAATGGGAGGTGTCTATCAGCATCACAGGGCATCATCGCCACCTAGATGTAAGAAGTGTGAATAGACGGCCTTCCAATGCATTAAAAAATCCCATTCAAAATAAAAGCGTAGTATTTCTTTCTCTTCAGTCAAAGGACTGTGACCCACTGAAAATGGGCTTGTTTAAGGATAATGGGAAAATAGAATATTTAGGTGATTATAAATTCATGAAAATATCAGTTTGTAGTTGTTTTGTAACAATTTAAGTGACAAAAATGACCTAAATCTTACACACTGAACCTTTAATACCTTGTTGGTAGTGCAATATGATAGACAAAGAGAGTCACTGTATAGGGTGAACATCCTCAGTCGATCAGCAACAACACTTTCTCTTCTGAGGAAGCAGGGGGAGATGAAACAGATGCTGAGAGGCCGACGGGGTTCTGTCTGCTCGGCGCTGAAAGTGACACCACATCCTGTTCTGGCAGGAACACGGGCAAGAGGGCGCCTGTTTTCTCAACATCACAAACCCCTCTGACAGAGCGACAACACGTCCAGTCAACGTGTTTGTCTGTGGTTCACAGTGGCCAGAGAACACAGATCACATGCTGAGAGCCAACAAAGGTCTCAGAGAGGAGGTTCTCTGTCAGAGGTCAAAAACTAAAAGTACAACAACAAGAACTGGCTGTGATCTTGGCAGAGTCCAGACGAAACAACTGAACCCAGCCATGTTGCTCAGCTTAAAAGTGCAGTGTGTTTGATTTTGGCAAACTTCGAAAAGTATGACAAAACAATTACATACAGACATTTTCATGAATTTATCATCATCTGAATCTGTTGTGTTGTACCCATAAATGAGCCCATTGATGTGTATTTGCATCAGGAGAGGGTCCTCTCTACAGGGGCCGCCATGTTTTTACAGAAGCCCTGAGTGGACAAACTAAACATCTTTTGAGTTTTAATGGAACCTGAGGGCTACCACATCTTCTCCGACACGCTCAGAAGGGTGATGGATACAACAAGCAACTTCACATGTTGAGGTCACCAAATCTTGCACACTGCACCTTTAACCTAACCTAACCTAACCCTCACCCTTCAGAGCATGCAGGAGAACCTGCGGTAGACTTCAGTTGTCATTAAAACTCAAAAGATGTTCAATATATCCATTTTTACTACTGTAAAAACATGGTAGCCCCCATAGAGAGGAACCGCTCCTCATGTAGATATATATTAATGGGCTCATTTAAGGGTAATGGGGGAAAAATCATTTACGTGATTAGAAATTCCTGAACATGTCAGTATGTAATAGTGTGCAGTTTTGTAATATTTTTTTAGAAGTGACAAAATGGCAGAAATCTTACCCACTGCACCTTTAACTTTCATAACTTAAACCCAGGGGTCCCAACAATGAGGTTGAGCTGGAGACATTTCTTCTTCTTGTCTGGTGGATTCCAGAATGTGACAAAGATGGTGTTTACACTGCAGCTCACCACGTACGAGTCCAGTTCAAATATTTACACGTGTTATATTATGATGGAACAAAACCGGAGACAGAACCGAGCCAAACACTGAACTCACCACACACCGACCCTAACCAACACAGGCTCCATGGGAGAAACTCATCTTTGAAGAATTGCTTTCATTTCAGCTTGAAATGGCTATTGAGTGTGTTTGTGTCATCGCCTGCAGTGACACAGACGTCCACACGGTGGCATCACTGCTCAAGCTGTACTTAAGGGAGCTGCCTGAGCCGGTGGTGCCCTGGAGTCAGTACCAGGACTTCCTGGACTGTACCAACCTGCTGGACTGCAGCAGCAAAGAGGTAACACCGTGTGTGTGTGTGTGTGTGTGTGTGTGTGTGTGTGTGTGTGTGTGTGTGTGTGTGTGTGTGTGTGTGTGTGTGTGTGTGTGTGTGTGTGTGTGTGAATTAGTCACTTGTGTTGCGATCTTTTATGGAAACGAAAACCTGTAGACCTTAAAGGTGCATTTTGTACGATCTGGTGACATCTGCTGGTGAAGTCGCAGATTGCATCACCTCACCCCTCCCATTCAAGCTTTCAGGGGAACCTATGGTAACCCTCATTCATTCATCGGGGCGATGATACATTTGTCACAATGTCTATATGTACTTGTTTTGTAATTCTATTTCAAGAGATAGAGGTGTGAAAAACTGACGGAAATCATGCACACTGCACCTTTAATAGTAAGTTGAAGTGTGTTAGTGTGTTTTAACTCATGTTCTTTACTTCCAGGGTTGGGAAAAGTTGGAGAAACAAATCTCACTTCTGCCGAGAACTAACTACAACCTGCTGAGCTATGTTTGCAGGTGAGTCGAAGCTGCGGCACTGCAGTGCATTATGGGACGTTTAGGAGGGGATGTCCTTAAAGGTGCAGTCTGTCGATGAATTCTGATACATTTTCATCTCAGTAGTAGAAGCCCTCTTACCCTGACCGCCCGGAATGAAAACAATCGTGCGGTTAAATAAAGAAAGAAGTAATAATCCTGCTCTCATCAAACGCTAGGTCCTGGCTTATTGTTCCTGTTTCTGCAGGTTTCTGTTCGTGGTGCAGCAGCATTCGAAGGTGAACAAGATGAACGTGGAGAACCTGGCCACAGTGATGGGGATCAACCTGCTCAAACCTCAGTTAGAGGACCCCATCACTGTCATGAAGGGTGAGGACACATCACCCACCACAGACAAGAAGCAGACAGTACTTTGGGACGATGGTGTGATCACGCGTGTGTTGATTCCTCTTCACAGCGACGCCTCAGATCCAGAAGCTGATGACAGTGATAATCAGACTGCATGAGAAGTTGTTCCCTCCCTCCAAAGACACGCTGCCCTTCCCCCCCTCCAAGAAGGCCGAGAAGAAGAAGAACACCCCCCGAAGCTTTGTGGGTTGGGAGTCTGCAGAGGTAAAACCCCAAAACAAGTCCACCCAACAAATTCAAATTCATTCATCGCCGTCGGGTCGAGTTCATATGAACTGTTCATCAAAAGCATCATCGACATATCTCAGGGCTGGATCCAAACGGTCAATGGCGCCGGTTGAAATTTCATCAAGAGCCCCCTTACGCACAATATTAACGAGGAGAGGTCAGTCATAGACCTTTATTTTCTGTCTGCTATAAGGCACACGTTTCAAAATAAATGGTGAATGGTCTGTATTTATATAGCAGAGCTTTATCAAGTCTTGAAGACGCTTTACAGAACATTCACCCAGTCACTCAGACATTCATACTGCGCATCTATCTACAGCGCTTTGTATCTATGAGTACGTGGGGTAATGTGTGGTTCAGTGTCTTGCCCAAGGGCACCTCAGCATATGGAATGGGAGGAGGTGGGAATCAAACACCAACATTCTGGTCAGGGGGCAGACTCCGTAAACCCCTCAGCCACAGCTGCCCCCAAATGTGTGCCTTGGAACCAAAGTTATGGCGTTAACAGGTAACAAAGACCGATTTAAACGCGCACCCCACCGAATGGGGAATAGTATTCGTGTTAGACATGTAATCTGTGCTAATTGTGACCCCACATTGACCTCTGACCCTTGATCTGCCACGGACACAGTGCAGATCACAAGAAAGTCAGTGGTGTCAGTGCAGGTCGTATCCATCACCTCACCCTCATCCTCCTGAACATGCGGGAGAACCTCTGGTCGACTTCAGTTGTCAATAAAACTCAAAACATGCTGAGTACCACTGTAAAAACATGGCGGTCTCCATAGAGAGGACGCCCCTCCTCATGAAAATATACACCAATGGGCTCATTTTAGGGTCATGGGGAACATTTGTTTTGTACGTGATTGTCAACTCATGACCGAATGAATTCTGGGCTGGTTGAAAACCAGACGTGCTGCTGCACTCTGGATCATCAGCAGAGGTTTGAGAGCGCATGCAGGGAGGCTGCAGTCATCAGAAACAGTCAGAGATGTTTCTCCAGCAAAAGAACCACGAACCAATCACATATTTGCCCTGTGACGTGTTTCTCGCAGTTGGGTGATGCATCAATGTCTGAGTCTCCCGAGGAAGAGGACGACGCGGACAGTCCAGGCCCGGACAAAGACGAGCGCCGCCCCCGCGCTCTCTCACCCCCCAGAGACGACTGGAACCAAAGTCCGCGCAAACGCACCCAGACCCTGCCCGCCTTCAACTGCCCCCTCACGGGGATCCCGGCCAAGGCGGATGCCCTCAACCGCTGGAGTCGCATACAGGAAGTGGTGGAGGAGAAGAGCGGGACTTTGTCGGAGGACATTTTTAAGATTCTGGACCTGCGGAGCTCGGGATCTCTGTTTGGGGACAGAAAGGGGGAGGATAAGCTCACGTCCCGCAGAGGAAGCGGTGACACGGGCCCATCGACGGCCGGCTCTCAGAAAGCGGACAGGGAGTCCCAGCACCCCCGGGTGCTGCTGTCCCGTCAGCAGAGTGTGGAGAGCCTGACAGTGGCTGTTTCGGCCGAGGAGGTCGAGGGTAAATCTGAGCCCTCGACGGACAAGCAGCTGCTCATAGACAGGTGGGTTCAACATAGGGGTCACATGGTACGACTGACAACACCTGTACAGTCTTTAAAAGTAACACAAAACCCTTAAAGGTGCAGTGTGTACGATTTGGTGACATCTAGAGGTGAAGTCGCATGTTTTATCCATCACCTCACCTCCACCCTTCAGACCATGCAGGAGAAGCTATGACTTCAGTTGTCGTTCAAACTCAAAACATGCTGAGTTCGTCCACTCTGAGCTACTGTAATACTCACTGCACCTTTAAATCATTCTCTGTATTTGAATGTGTTCTTATCTATTTTTTTTTAGATTTGTACATTTTTAATCATCATTTTAACTGAATGTGTAAGTAGTCGATAGACTTGTTTTCAGACATGCGTTTTAAAAGATAGATTGACTAGGCATAGATAGATCTTTATTAATCCGTTGGGCAAATTCCCTCAGGAAATTTGAGATCTTATGATATTAAATAATTACATTTATTATATAATTACTGTCAATATTCCAGAAAATCTCAACGACAACAACTTGTTATATCTCAGGCAGTTTGAAGCGTGTCTCTGAAGCCTGTTGTGTGTCTGCTGTGATCATCTCCTCCAGTGTACAGCAGGAGAACAAGGAGCTGAGGGCCACAGTGGCAGATCTCCAGTCGGCCCTGGAAGCAGAGCGCCGCCGTGTGGCTGCTCTGGAGATCTGTTTGAGAAACGCTGAGCGAAGTCGGGAGGAGGCTCAGAGACGCAACGACGAGCTACAGAAAGACATTGAGCGGTTCCTGGGCAGAGAGACACAAGCTGCCACCTAACAGCCCGAGTCTTCAGTAAACAGATGAGCTGATAATGAACCATTATACTATGGGACTCTGCTGGGTTGTTTGCAAGCGCTCTGTCTAGACTTGAAGATAAATTATTGGATGACGTGTTTGTGTCTGTGAGGAAAGTTTGTTATGAGAGAGATGACGAAGATTTTTATGCTGTTGTTATTCATAATAACGTCCGAGTTTCATCGTGGACTCTTCAATGAGAAATAACCATAAAAAATGTTTCATGCGGGGTTTGTAGTGGAAACCGCACAGATGTAAGCGTTCTGTCAATATATTAAAGGTGCAGTGTGTGCGATTTGGTGAAATCATGGTGAGATTGTATGTTGTATCCATCACCTCACCCTCACACTTCTGAACATGCAGGAGAACCTGGTAGCCCTCAGTCGTCATTAAAACTCAAAAGATATTTGGTATGTTCACTCAGGGCAACTGGAAAAAAACATGGTGGCCCCCATAGAGAGGACCCACTCCTCATGTAAATATACATTAATGGGCTCATTCAAGGGTAATGGAATAAAAGATGGTTTTGTCATTGTTTTGTGGCATTTCTTTTCTTCCAATAGAAGTGACAAAAAGGACCACCATCTTACACACTGCACCTTTAAATGACCTCTCAGACATACATGTACTTACCATATGATATGTATAGCCTACTTTCTCTCCAAAATGACTTTTTCCTATAGGGTAACTTTGAGATAAGACAACTATTGTCTTTGGATACATATTTCAGGTTGAACACATTTACTTAAATATTTATCATTAGACTCATGAGGTGTTTATTGGTTAAAGGTGCAGTGTGTACGATTTCAGACATTTTTCCATTACCTTTAACTGAGCCCATGGAGCAGGTCATCTCCAAGGGGTCGCCATGTTTCTACTGTAACCCAGAGTGGACATACTAAACATCTTTTGAGTTTTAATGGCAGCTGAAGTCGACCATACAGGTTTTCCTGCATGTTCAGAAGACTTCACCTCTTGATGTCACCAAATCTTACACACTGCACCTTTAACCATCTGCCAGACTTATTTGCCTGTACATTATAATGCACATGCATCAGGGGAGCAGAATGAAAGGAAATATCATGTGTTCCTTCTCCACGGGCCACACAACATGAGGGTAGAGACAGAGCCCCAGGGGCCCCAGCCTCAGCCACTGTATCTCCACTTCCTCAAGTACGCTCAAGGTTGTGAAATACTGATTTTCATACAAATATTTTATTGCAGCCCGACAGATATAGACGTTTGTATAATTCCCTTTACTGATTGTAACTTGTTGGCTGCAGTTATCTATGTGTTTTCATAAAACATAATCAAAAAGACAAAAGTTCAATTGACTCCATAAAATGTGAGGTGCCTGTCAGTTACCCACTCAGAACTGCCACCTGGCTGGGCAGAAATGTTGCATGTCATATTGTTGTGCTATGTTCCCTGGAAATATATGATGCTGATTTCCCTATAAAGTGACTAATATTGTCATGTTGCCAAGAGCGGAATACAAATATCGTTATTACATAATCCATCATCCAGATATATGAATATGTACATTTGATGAATTGCCAAGGTCAAATGTATACAGGCACATGTATTAAAATATGTACAAAGATAATTCTATATCTTTTGATATGATACGATCAGATATATATAAAAGCCATACACATATTTCATATTTGTCTGTGTGTATTATAAATGTTTATGGGCAGGACATGTATGTGTCAAAACATAATATTGCTTGAATTAAAAAAATATATATATATTTATAAATATATATAATTTTCTTATGTACATACAGTATATTACATATAATGAAATCCAATATATGTACATACATAACATTTTCATGAGATAATTGTTCTTACTTTGCACCAAACTGCAAATAAACAAGAATAGCAGGTGACAGGTGAATCAGATGGAGTCTGTTTATGACCAAAACAGTGGTAAAAAGAAATTTAAAGGTGCAGTGTGTAATATTTGTGGTCATTTTTGTCACTCTTTAAAACTATTACAAAACATTTTCAGGAATTTATAATCACCTAACTGTTTTATTTTTTTCTCCATAGCCCTAAAATGGGCCCATATATGTATATTTACATGAGGAGTGGGTCCTCTCTACGGGGGCCGCCATGTTTTTACAGTAGCCCAGAGAGGACATACTAAACATCTTTTAAGTTTTAATGACAACTGAGGTCAACCATAGGTTCTCCTGCATGTTCAGAAGGGTGAGGGTGAGGGGATGGATACAACATGCAACTTCACCTCTAGATGTCACCAAATCTTACACACTGCACCTTTAATGGAATATCAGAAACTATTTCAGATGTCTGATGAAAACTTCATATATCACCTTTATATACAAGTGCAGTTCAACTGCAGTCATGCTGCTTCACAAATACTTACTTCAATTGATGGAAATGGAATGGAATGTTGGAATGATCATTGCATTGACATGTTTTATTGTCTAACAGAATCGTCAGTCCCAAAATAGGAACTTTGGGCTTCATAAATCCATATTTGTTTCACAGTGAGGTCAAGTAACACCACGTGGAAGGGCCTGACTCTGTGTGTGTGTGTGTGTGTGTGTGTGTGTGTGTGTACATAGCCACTATCAGGCTGTCTTACAGCCATCAGGAAGATGTGATAGTCTGTTGTGGCAGCACTTTAACAGGGCGACAGATAACAGCATGCCTGTCAACTGTCAGCCTGGCAGATGAGTGGCAGAGGCAGGAAAAGGTTCATTCCTTCCCACCTCTGTGACGCATCACCATCAGGAGTGTATCTGCGGGTCACACAAAGAAGCTCAGGAATGAAGGACGGTTGTGTAGTGAGACAAGGGCTCGGATGGCCAACCATCGACTCGACGGCGGACATCTTGCCCTGTTGTTGCGCCCAGCGTGTGCGCAGTGTGCCGCGCCATGAGCTGCGTATCCATGGAAGGTGTGGAAGTCTTCCTCAGCGAGTCTGTGGGCCTTCGAATCCCCCCTCGTTCCTCTGGTGACACGCTCCCCCGTGTGGCCCCCCACGAGATCATCGCCTCATTGTGTTTGCGCATGCCCGAGAATGGGACAACTTGTTCACTGGCCCGTTTCAGACACTTTGCCCACTTTACCCGAGGACGGAGTGAACGGAACATTTCGGCGAGAATGGAATGATCGCACTGTGCCGCCGCCTCGACCTCATGAGCGACTTGAAATGCTCTCTGGTGCCTCTCGTTCGCCATCGTTAAGACCTCACACCTCATTGCATTTCAATTTCGTTCGAACGCTTATATATCCTCTTGCACTGTCAAAAAAAGAACTCGTGAATGGAGCCGGGACTGCAGCTCGCAGAACTCCACCATTTACAAAGCAAATAAACAAATGAATGGTATCAAGCCTGGAGCACCCACCCAAACAAAATAATGCTTCCACAAGGAAGAGGCTACAGGACAGTGTTTACAAAATCCTCATTAAGGTTGTGAGATAACACATGCTCATGTGCATCACACAAAGTTGGAGGCATGCACACACACACACACACACACACACACACACACACACACACACACACACACACAGAAGCAAAGAGACCATAAGCTCTCTGAGCAATGCAGAGCCCACCATATCATAGATAAGGGACAGAAAGAAAGAGCTGGAAAGAAGAGAGAGCACAGAGCACAGAGAGGGACCAACAGAGGACAGGACACAACAGAGATGACGGACAAAGACGAGCCCCGGCCACCCTGTCACCGGAACTGCAGCTCGGACGCAAGGCACATCAAAAGGTGTGCATGAGAATAAATGCTGTGAGATCTACGGGATTGCACACTCCTGCAGAGAGGCTCACACTGCTCTCGTGCAAGGGTCAACCACACCGCTGACCACTGCCTGGGACGGTACAACTTTCTTAGGCTGCAGATGAGATGACCGACATCTAAATTCGTATTTTTCCAATTGTTGCAATAGATCACCACTTGTTTCTCTCATGGCGAGCGTTTGGGTCTTTCCACTGAGAGCCCTCGGCAGCTCCAAGACCCGGCTCGTGCTCTTTCCCATGCTGCTGCTGCTGCTGCTGCTCCAGGAGCCTGGGTGCGGCAGGAGCAGTCCCATCTCCGGCGCCCATCAGAGGCACCGCCCCGCTCCGGGACTCGGAGACGGACATGGAGGGGTGGTGGACCCGTCGCTGCTGGAGCAGGACGTTAATGTGGACATGCAGGGCCTGCTGGAGAGTCTGAAGGAGCAGTTCATGCAGACGTTCAACCTGTCGGGCTTGGGTCCTCCGCTACCACCGGGGAGCGCGCGCGAGGAGCCGCCTGAATACATGATGGAGCTCTACAACCGCTTTGCTAACGACCACACTGCCATGCCCTCTGCTAACATCATCCGCAGCTTTAAGAATGAAGGTACAGCTCATCTGATCCTATGATGGAGGTTGATCCTAAAGCTGAGTCGATAGAAATCGAATCCAGTTCGCCTTGTTTGGCTCCTACGTGTTTTTATTCAGATAAATTGTGTAGTTCTGTCAGAACACCGTGGACTGTAAGGCCTCAGTGATATACATGTACATATACATATATACACCGTATATATGATAGATATAGTTTTTTTTAAGTCACTTTTAAAGGTACTTTCAAAAGTAAACTTTTTCTAATGGGGGCAGTTACAGGGTTAGAGGAGCTGTCCTCTGACCAGAAGGTCAGGGGTTCGATTCCTGCCTTGCCCCATTCCGTAAACTGAAGTGTCCTCGGGCAAGACACTGAACCTCACATTGTGCCATAGATACAAAGTGCTACAAGTAGATGCACAGTGTGAATGTTTGTGTTTGTGTGACGGGCTGAATGTCTAACTGTACTGTTAGGTGCTTTGAGGGGTCTTCAAGTCTTGATAAAGCACAATATAAATAAAAAACAAACAAACAAATAAATAAATAAAATTCAAATAACAAAACAAAAAACAATCAGCCTTCACGACAAGCTTGCTTCTTGCTGTATTTCTGTGCAAAGCAATGATCAGATTAAACGTGTGTTTTTGCACAATTAAAACTTTGCAATAGATTGAGATGATGAAATAATCGGATGATAAAAATGGACCAAATTCCTGGAAAAGATGTCTTTTGTTTTCACATGTGTTGCTGAATGCATCCTCAATAAGACAAAATGTACAGAGGCTCAAATTTGACCGCCCATCTTCTCTTCTCTAGATTCATCTCCGAGTATTGTGGGCGATGGAGGAGTGAGACATCACCCCCTTCTCTTTAACTTGTCGGTCCCCCATCACGAACGCATCACAGCGGCCGAACTCCGACTGTACACCCTCGTCCAGACTGACCGTCACCTCTATGCTGGTGTCGACCGCAAGGTCACCATCTATGAACTGGAATCGCAAGAGCAGGACGACAACTCCACCGACGAGAACCACGTGAGAGGAGATGCTTTCATGGAAGAGGGGGAGCAGATAGAGCTCGTGGAGTTGGCGTCACGCCAGGTCTACGGCACAGATAACGGCTGGCAGGCCTTTGACCTCACTGCTGCCGTCCAGCGCTGGCGTAAGTCAGACCACGGCACCACGCACAGGCTGGAAGTGCATATTGCCAGTGTGGCGAACGATATCGCTCAAAGTTTGACCGGCGACAACCACGGCGACAATCCGCCCGAGGGAGACATGAAGATTGACACCAGTCCCCAGGAGAAACACAAACCTCTGCTGATTGTTTTCTCCGATGACCAAAGCAGCGACCATCGTGATGACAAGCGGGAGTTGAACGAGATGATCGACCACGAAACCTCCAACATGGTTCTGCCGAATGACTTCGAGACGGGACTTTGGGGAGAGCTGGAACGGGAGGACGGGGATGAAGAGGCCGAGCCGGATGAAGAGGACCTCATACAAATGCGCTCCAATCTGATCTACGACTCGTCATCCCGTATTCGGCGCAACGCCAAAGGGAACCACTGCAAGAAGCAGTCGCTCTATGTCGAGTTCAAAGACATCGGATGGGACAGTTGGATCCTGGCACCGACGGGCTACGACGCCTTCGAGTGTTCGGGAATTTGCTCGTTCCCACTGACTAAGCACGTCACGCCCACCAAACACGCCATTGTCCAGACTTTGATCAACATCAACAGCCCTCAGAAGGCGGCGCGGGCCTGCTGTGTTCCCACCAAGCTGGACCCCATCTCCCTGCTGTACCTGGACGACACAGGTGTGGTCACGTACAAGTACAAGTTCGAAGGCATGGTGGTGGCTGAGTGCGGCTGCAGATAGCCCACGGTGAGAACGCTGGAATTATTGTCAAGTCTTACGGTCGGAGGAAAGACCCTGAACAAACAAATAGCTGGAAAGGCAGATAAGCCAAGAATGTCCCCAACAATGGGACAAGTGTTGGAATCTTTGCGAGGTTGACTCAGTGACACTGGAAGTGCACATCCACTGTCAGATGAGAGTGGACTCGTGTGCTTTAAATGGCAAACCACAAACAAGTACTGTATCTGAAATGGGCCAAAGACAAGAGTAGCAGTCGCCATCAGTTGGGCGGTGAGGAGAGAAGGTGTCACAGATCTCAAAGTGACACGCTGCCGATGGTGAGAGCAAGAAAAATCAGAAGGCACGAGATTTCCCAAGGACCGAACCGAACACATCCGACAATGTTCGCAGCCTGGTGGGAACTTGCGGGCCGGTCGTCCCCCTCCCCCTCCACTTCCCCTGACATCTGTCTTCCTTTCCACTTATCAGCCTCCCCACTCGATGCAAACACTAATCAGCACTTCATGTGTCCTGGTGCAGTGAAATGACCTCCCAGAGGCAACCTGACAAGACATGAACTCAGCAGGGCCCACCCCCTGCCTCCTGCAGCCTCCTGATACGTAGGTACTGTGCAGGGTTCCCAGTGGCAGGTTATCTCCCCCAACCCCGTTTCCCACGTCACATGCCTCTTTTCCACTCCCTAAAGTCGAAGTGATAACAGGGTGTTGGGGGTTGGGAAACATGTGAGTCACCACTTCAGGCCCGGAGAAGTGGACGCCATGCTGGGGCACCTTCTGAGGTTGTGGTTGGGGTGCATGACAGGAGGGCAGAAGTGGTCCAAATTCCGGGGCAACCAACAATCTGTACTGGTTCAACTTACCGATTCACGACTCCCGACACGTCTCCTGCTCCCGAGATGAGTCGTCCGACATCTATAGTGCTCAAATAAAATCGAGAGTGGACCTGGTTGCATTCTTGTTTTGGAATCCCCAAAGGAAAAGTATACTTTCTTTTGCTATGTCTTTTGATACCTCTACTGCTTGTGTCAAATAGAAGCCTATTTATTGTTCTAATTTATTAATTTTTACATCCGAGCAGAAATATATGTACATTTGTAAGTGACGTATAGTGTAGAGCAGTTTTGTAACCATGACAATGCGTTTGCGGCACATGATTTTTGTTGGGAAGAGAAATGGATACAATTTCTTGAATAATAAAGAGAAATTACTTAATCAATCTTTCATCAAGAATGTTCTTATGACTTATGACATTTTCCAAAGAGTTTACACATCACGCAGTGCAAGGTGCAAGATTGATCACCATCACGTCAGATGGAGATAAACGTTGGTGAAAATAACATTTAGAGCTTAAAGCTGCAGTGTGTACGATTTCGGTCAGTTTTTTCATCACTTGAATCTGTAGAAATAGAATTTCAAAACAATTCTATTTCGATATTTTTGCAAATGTATAATATCCTAAATGTTTGACTTGCTTTTTATATTACCCTTAAAAATGGCCTTCAAAGTATATTTACATCAGGAAGGGGTCCTCCCTTTGGGGGCCGTCATGATTTTACAGTAGCCCAGATTGAACGTACTAAACATATTTTGAGCTTTAAAGGAGCAGTGTGTAAGATTTCAGTCACTTTTGTCACTTCTAATGATATTTCAAAACAATTACCTACTGACAATTTCCTGATTTTCATCTGAATTCAACATTTTCTTTCCTTTAGTCTTAAATGAGACCATGACTGTATATCTACATGAGGAGCGGGTCCTCTCTGTGGGGGCCGCCATGTTTTTACAGTAGTAAAAGTGGACATATGACAACCGAAGTCAACCATGGGTTCTCCTGCATGTTCAGATGGGTGAGGGTGAGGTGATGGACACAACATGCAACTTCACCTCTAGATTTCACCAAATCTTACACACTGCACCTTTAACGTCAACCAAGGGCTACCATAGGATGGCCTGCATGCGCAGATGGGAGGTGTGAGCTGATGGATACATTGTACAACTTTGTAAGCAGATGTCACCAAATCTTACACACTACACCTTTAAGTATCAAGCTAATGGTTTCCCTCTGTGAAAGATTCTCGATCCATCACCTGTCTTTTCCATTTTGGGGCGAAAGCATATCGCACGGCTTATATTCAGATCATTCAGCCTGACGGTATCAGCGCATGGGTCATAGTTTATACATGTCACACAAACAAAGAGCCATGGGAAACAGGGCGGATGGTCTGCTAATGAACTAAATGAATGGCCCACAGCTCATACACTGACAACGAGCAGATCCAGACAGCTGAGATGGAAAACCTGTTGGTGAAGAAAGAAGACAAAAGTCTGGACTCGTGTCTCTCATTGCTTAGTTTTTCTGCAAACACTAAAGTTAGTTCGCAGGAGCATTTGTGTTGTTCTTTCCATGTTGTGACCAACTTGCTCTGGAGATGGAACTAGGCGGGTCAGATTGTCCAACATGGCAAACTATGTGCTGATTGAGGATTGACCGTTCAAAGAATGTAAATTGTATGAAGGTTGAAATATAATTTTTAAAAAAAAGGATGAGATGGATTGTGATAGCCAGGTGATCACAGTGGGACTAAAACATGGTGTGGACATGTCACCAAATTCAGACTACATTGTCAGTTTGTATTCTTGCCCATTTTTATTGTGCAGGGTTAGAGGACCAGAGAGTCGGGGGTTCGATTCCCACCTCCCCCCATTCCGTATGCTGAGGTTTCCTTGGGAAAGGCACTGAACACCACATTGTCCCTTGTACTCATGGATACAAAGTTCTGCAAATAGAAGCACAGTATGAATGTTTGAGTGACTGGCTGAATGTAAACTGTACTGTAAAGCGCTGTGAGAGGTCTTCAAGACTTGATACAGCACCATTTAAATACTGATCATTTACCATTTATAGATGGAGCAAGAAAAACGTGCAGCTCATAGGGTGGCCACTGGGGGGCTGATTCCAAAAGGGAGCAAATCCCCATATCCCCAATCCCCCATCCCCATCCCCATGTTGAAAATGATCATCTTCAGAGGTGAATGTTTAAAGTCTGGTACAAACTTCGGTTTTGGTCTCAATCAGTCACATGTTTTCCAGTGACGACTGTACAGGGATGAATGATTTTCTAATTCGCTGATTTTTGTTTGATCGATGTTTGAAATGACACATAGTTGAGGGTGTGGTCTCTTGACTGAGACCCGAACCGACCTCTTACGTACCGTGGATGAGGTGACGGCACCGTGAGCCGACCCACAGCTCCGTGTGTGCTCCGCCTCTTTGTCCCTTTTTGAATGAACCGGGAAGGAGGAGGAGTTAGGATTCAGCAAGATGGCGACAAGGGACACGCCCACAAATCACCACAAAACCATCCCGCTGAAACCAACGGGTGACGTCACGGACGCTACGTCCATCTTTGTATACAGTCTACGATGTGCACGTGCCAAACATAATCAGACTAATTTGTCAGTTTGTTTTATTTTTATTGTGCATTCACACAGAGGGTCAGTGATTTGACCCCCCCCCCCCCCCCCCCCCCCCCCCGCCCCGGCGCGCCCCCCCCCAACCCCCCACCCACACGCCACCAAAACAAAACGAGAAATG
>JAFBJT010006446.1:83020-99808 GCA_016785325.1 Chascanopsetta lugubris
GAAGTTAGATGAGCAGATTTATTCTGTTCAGTAAATATGGAGTCACAGCTGGTCGGAATTAACTTATTTTAGCTTAGCTTATTTTAACATAACAAATGGACACAGGACGCAGCTATAGCTCTGCAGCCAGTTGTAGGAACTTTGCCCAAAACCTCATTAAAGGTGCTATGTGTACGATTTTGGTCATTTTTGTAAAATATTAATAATATAACTAATAATATTACAAAACAATTCAACATACTGATATTTACATGAATATATCATCACATAAATGTGTTGTTTTTTTCCACTACCCTCAAATGAGCCCATTAATGTATATTAACATGAGGAGGAGGTCCTTTCTATGGAGGCTGCCATGTTTTTTCTGCAGTAAACGTGGACGTAATTAAAAAAAGTCTTCCATAGCCTCTCCTGCATGCTCAGAAGGGTGAGGGTGAGGTGATGGATACAATATTCAACTTCACCTCTAGAGGTCACCAAATCTCACACACTGCACCTTTAGTAAATGTAGTTTCTGAACTGATGTCAAAAATTTCTCAAACCTGTAGAATGTACTGAATTATAAACAATAGCCAAGCAACCAAACAAACAAAAAAATTTAATAATGTTTCAATTAAAGGTGCAGTGTGTAAGATTTGGTGACCTCTAGAGGTGAAGGTGCATGTTGTATCCATCACCTCGCCCTTCTGAGCATCTAGGAGAGCCTATGGTCGACTGCAGTTGTTTTCAAAACTCAAACGTTTTTTAGTGCGTCCACTTTTACCACTGTAAAAACATGGTGGCCCTGTAGAGAGGACCCCCTCCTCATGTAAATACGCATCAATGGGCTCATTTAAGGGTCATGGGAAAGAAATAAAACATTCAGATGATTATAAATTCATGAAAATGTCAGTGTGTCATTTTTTTTTCTTCTAACATCTCTAGAAGTGAGAAAAATGTAAAAGTTTTACTGTTGGTTTGGACCAATCAAGCTGCATCGACAGGTTTAACAGCCTGACATCATGACTCCGCTGCGGAGCGGGACGCACGTCAACGCGCGTTTAGCTGTGAACGTGCACTTTGGTGTGTCATCCTAACGCGCATGACTTACCCCGACTCTGACGTGGGCTCTGTAATAAGGCCTGATTGTTTCCGTTTTGGGTCACATGTTTATCGTTCGATCTCTTGGCATCACTGCTACTTTCCTTGTTTTGCCTGAGAAGTGCTGCTCGCTTGTACATCGGAGCCCTCTGCTCCTCCTGCTCCCATCTGAGCGCATGAAGCACCTTTGAACAATTTGCATTTGGCTCTGATATTACGAAACTTCAGAAAATCCCGCCCCAAGAGTGGGAAATGAAAAGCAGATGTCCAGTGCTGTTCACATGCTTATGATGGCCAAGTAATAATACCCCCAAAGTGATTTCTCAGCAAAATGAGCAGGCAAACTGTCACTCTTCATTAAAATGTCTGATTTTGAGTCACTGCAGAGCTTCAGAAAATAAATGATACAGTATTAACTGAGCTGCTGTGGTCAGGACTGGTTAATTAAGTGCTGTTAAAGGTGCTGTGTGTACGATTTTGATCATTTTGATCACTTCTAAAAATGTAACAAAACACTTACAAACTGACATTTTCATGTATTTGGAATCATTGAAATGTTTAACCCCCCCCCTCCTCCATTACCCCTAAATGAACCCATGCGTGTATATTCACATTTTACTCAGAAGTTGAGGGTGAGGACAATCTCATTATCTCTCCGTTGCTGATACATTTGGCTTCTCACTGTGAATCACCTTAGCCCACCACGATGAAGCCTCAGGGTCTTTGTGAACCTTTAATGTGTGAAAGAGCACAAAAGGAGAGGTACAAACAAATCCTCTCGCAGGATCGCTGCAGCAGCTCAACTCCCAGGGGCAATGGTCGTTTTTAGAACTGGATTTACAGTGTCCTGTGTTGTTATAAAACTTTACAACTCCAAATAGCGACATCAATGTTTCTTCTGGTTGTGGAAAAGCAAGAGAACCCAGATGGTTTGGGTTACTTATCCAAATCCCCGGGGAACTAGGAGAACAGGCAAGTACATACAAATCACTCACCACAGCGGCGCAGCACATGTTGAAACCTGAGACCAACAAAACACAGTCCAGCTCATGCCTAACTCTACTTTCTCCCTCCTGTTTGAAAAGAGATTTTCAAAAACCCATCACTGACACGTGATCAACCCAAACAACTTTAATGTGAGAGAATATTAACAATAAATCTTCATAAAAAAATATAACTCACTACACTAAAACGCTTTGATTTTGCACAAGATAAATTACATTTCACAGTTTCACCTAATGCAGTACCTTATAATGCTGCATGCTGTTTATGATATCATGTTCTCATGTCCTGTGTTGATGCGTTGGAGCTACTTCACTACAATATAAAACCACTTAGGTGAAGTTAGAAAACGTTCTGTTCATCCTACCTGGTTTATCTGCAGTGACGGTTTGACATTGATTATTTCTTTAAGTTTTTCAATGCATTGTACCTCAGGTATTTCTGAGGTCTGCACTTCCGAATACAACTTTTCATAGTAAAAGAACTGCACAATCAGCATAATTGAAAGCATAACAACAACCAAATGACCCTAGTGCTTTTATTTTGAAGACAAACCGGAACTGAGTATATGAATGCTGTTCCTATGAAGGTGATCAGCATCTGCTCTGAGTAAATGTGTCTGTGATGTAGTATGAAAAAACAGAGAAGTATCAAAATAATCTGGTGGCCATTTTGACTCAGATACCAATGTTCTGTATCGACGAAGAAGAGGAAGAGTTTAACTCAGTCAACAGAATACAGACACACCGTGATCATTTATCAGTTTCAAGAAATTGAAATGAAATGAAAGTGAAATGTTCATAAGATGTCCGCTCCATATGTACGTACAAACAACTGTTTGTGGAATTAGACGGCGGATATGTTTTCTGATGAGAGGATTGATACCTTGCTTCTGTCTGTTCAGTAAAATATGGAGTTACAGCTAGTGGGCATTAGCTTAGCTTAGCTTAGCATAAAAAAATGGACACAGAATACAGCTATAGCTCTACAGCCAGTGGGAGGAGCTTCGCCTAACAGAAGATAACATAAAACCCCCATTAAGTTCAATCTTTAAATTCATCTGTCTTAAAATGTAACGTTTTACAGTTGGTGTGGACTTATAATGCTGAACCATCACTATGCTAAGCTAATTAAGGTACTCTAACTGTCTACATGTGATATTCTCATTCAAATATAATCATGGAACTATCATAAACATGAATGAAAACTATTACTACGACTATAAACTGTCCAACTACTCCTTGAAAAGTTGACTTTGACATTGACGACACATATGAGCGGCAGTTGCCAAAGGCACATGTTACTCGTTAGCTGCCCGGGCCGACGCATCCATCCAACACACATGTCTCGTGAAAAGCACAGTTGTTGTAAATTAGTCAAGGAATTTTTAAAACATGTTTCATTGTCTTGGTTTCATTATTCTGTCCCCTAGTCTTCTCACCACAAGCTGCGTTCACTCGCTGTGGAATGATGCCAGATGTAGAGCACATTCAAACTTTACAGAGAGGACTTCCTGCGCGGAAGCGTCCAACCGGTCCATTCATTTAATGAAGAACTGAACAAGGAGAACTCTGTTGTCGTCCAGTTTATGCGCAGTAGGTGGATGTTTTGCACTGAATCTCATCACATGTGGCAAATTGTGGGCGAGTCCCTTGTCGCCATCTTGTCCAATCCAAACTCCTCCTGGTTCCCGGGTTCATTCAAAAAAACGGGCAAAGAGGCGGAACACACACGGAGCTGTGCGTTGGCTCGTGGTGCCAGTGAAGAGACCACGCCCCCTTAATTATGTATAATTTCAAACATCGATTCAAATCAAATAAGAGAGTTCGAAAAAAAATCGGTACAGTTGTCTCGGTAACATATGTGACTGATTGAGACCAAAACTGAAGTTTGTACCAGGCTTTAAACGGGTTTCATTCACCTCTGAAGTTGGCCATTTTAACATGGGAGTCTGTGGGGATTTTGTCACCCCCCAGTGGTTACCCTATGAACTGCAAGTTTGTGCATTCACTTCCTATTGTCTTCCCATTTGTCTCGGTCGCCCCTTGGTCAAAATCTAAAAAGATCAATATTTGTTATCATTCCTGCAGGGGGCGTCTTTCTATCAGCGCGAATGTAAACATCCAGTTGACGGCGTCTGCGTGTGTGCATAGCACTCATGAAATGTCTGTGCTAAAGAGGCGGTCCCAGTGGGTGAAGTAGGGGGCATAGTTGCCATTGAATCGGCTGTGGTGGGCTTGATGGAAGGGCGCTCCTCCCAGGAAGGGCAGCAGTCTGTGCAAAGCCCACGGCAGATTGTAGCCACAGTGGTCCTCCACTGCCATCCAGCTGTTGAGGACGTGAAAGAGGATTTCGCTCAGAGGGTGGCAGCCCACCGCCCAGGCGCTGGTCAGAGACAGCAGGAGCAGAGACAGCAGCTCCACGGAGCTGGCGTCCTGGGCGGCCAGAGCAAACGGCACCCGGTGCTGGTGGTGCAGCTGGTGGATGTTCCGGTAGAGCCACTGAATCCTGGTCAAACACACACACACACACACACACACATTATTTTTGGAGAAGTTATAAAACAATATACCAGATGACATCACTTGAACTATTATGTTAGTATTTATGATTATTGTAAGAACCTTTAAACCTGGGGTGCCCCATCAGCATCATGGTTGCTCCAGATGGGGCTGGTTTTAATTGTGGGACTAAATGTGATTACTACCGAACATACTGTAAAATAACTGTCCTTATATATGTATTGATATATCAACTACTTGTATATATCTTCTACTTTGTGTTACAAAGCGTGTACGGTATATACATTTCCATACATGTTACACTTGTAAACATACTGAATATATTGCTACAAATAGAACGTGGCATGTGTCATTAACTAGA
Organism: Chascanopsetta lugubris; assembly: GCA_016785325.1. Taxonomy (NCBI): domain Eukaryota; kingdom Metazoa; phylum Chordata; class Actinopteri; order Pleuronectiformes; family Bothidae; genus Chascanopsetta; species Chascanopsetta lugubris. The sequence continues at coordinate 87,986 of JAFBJT010006446.1, forward strand.
GTCTTTAGACTTTTATTCTTAGAAGATCATTTGCCTTTCAGCTCTCGAGGGACACATAAAATGATCTTGCGGGCCACGAGCTTGACTCATGTGCTTTAAATGATTTAAAAGTTGATTTATAGTGTTTGTTTCTTGTTTTACCACATAAATCATTGCATCAAATTGAATCTAATTATTTTATTTACATAGTCCACATCCTCTTTCCTCATAGCATGAGTAAGGAGAAACTACCAGGAAGGAACAAAACCTCATCATCATAGAATGTTCAATGAGTTGAATCAGGAAAAATACCACGTGTCTGCCTCATTAAATAAATGTCCACAGCAGTCTGTTAAAAGTCTGGAGATATGAGTCATCTCTCTTTCTCATTCTCTCTTTCTCAACCTTACAGATGCAACTGATTCTGAATCATGAAGTGACGCATATTAGAAAACCGTTATTTATTTTGTTTTTTTTTTATGTCATCACTTTAAACAGATCATTCTTGCCAGGAATCCCCAACTCGTGGTTTGTATCTGACTGGTTTTGTTTTCTGACCTCACCACGAACTCTCCTGTGCTTTCAGATCACGCCTCCCTGCTCATTACCTGCACCTGGTTTTCCCTGCCCATCTCCACACCTGTGCCTCATTCTCCCATCAACCTGTCAATATATATACCAGTCCATTCTCCTCTGCCAGTTTGTCTTGAGTTCCTGCCAAGTGATCCAGCATCTTGTTCTTGCCTGAGCAACTTTTTTTTCTTTCAACCCTTCCTGTTTCTGGATTCCCTGCCTGCCCCTTGTTGGATTTGTTTGCTGTTGGACTGATTTCCTGGTTTTGACTCTGCCTGAACTTACCAAGCAACGCGAACCTTCTCTGCAACACTACTGCCGCTTTGTTGTGCTTTTGGGTTCAAATCTGTACTCGGGAATCTCAAAATTCCAGTGGATTTTAACCATTCATTGGAAATCCCATATTAAAGGGGACCTATTGTACCCATTTAAGGTACTTTCAATTTGTTCTTTAGTCTCTTCTGATGATAAACAGTATTTAACACAAGATGATTGCTTGGACATTTGACACATAAAAGGGAAGGATAATGTGATGGCAGATACTTTCCTGCACAACTGTAAATAACCCAACTGTAAATTATTGGATTCTGTTTAACTCTTTCCCTCTTTGTCCCAAACCCTTCATACCTCGTGTCAGGTGCCTGTTTGCAGTGTGCTGGGGGTAAGGGGAGCCAGTTAGGGTAACATGAGTTTGTTTTGTCTTTTCCCCTTGCTAGTGGTCATCCCATGGGGGGGGGGGGGGGGGGTGACGACTCCTGTGGGAGTCCTCCTGTGTGCTCTCTGCTGACATCTGCTGGGAGCCTATAAATACAGGCCATCAGTTATCTCTCTCTCTCTCTCTCTCTCTCTCTCTCTCTCTCTTTTCTCTCCTGCAGGTACTGAGGGGTTTGCTGTAGAGTTGGGCCTTTGGACTAGCAGTCGCGCTCCTGTGTTGTCCCTTTTTGTATATTTTATGTTGGCTTGAGAGAATAAATATTAGTTTGATTAGTCAGCACCTGGTGTTTTTATTTATTTTTTTTTTAATGCACCCTTTTAAAAAGGTTGGAGAGTGCCTCTGTTTGACATCCTGTAGTGCAGACACACACACACCCACCCTCAGTTTGTGACATCACAAATTCCCTTGTGTTGCAAACTGTGGGTTTTGCTGCTCCTGCTGAAGCTGCAACTGTTTTTGACAAATGACTCAAAAATGCATTTAGGTAATTTGATGCGATTTCAAGGTTTCAAGCAGCTTATCAGTGCTACTTCTACACGATAAGTGTGTTCAACTCCAAAAGTGAGGAAACCACAATAGGTCCCTTTAAAGTGAGAGGTAGATGGCAAAGCAATTGTGTGTATTTATGCATAGTGAATTCTATTATAGATTGAGCAATATTTAAATAATTACTCATTAAGGTGATGGCATCTTAAGTTTCAAGTGCATGATAAGATGGTTTAGCATTTAACATGATTTGTTTAATCTTCAATCGGAAGATGCTGTGTATATTATGAACTCGTATGTTATGTTAAAGGTGCAATGTGTAAGATTTGGTGACATCTAGAGGTGAAGTTGTATCCATCATCTCAACCTTCTGAGCCTGTAGAACAGTTGTCACTAAAGTAGACCTGCTCCAACATGTAAATATACATTAATGGGCTCATTGAAGGGTAATGGGAACACAAATAGATTTAGGTGATTCTGAAAAAGTTTAATTGTTTTGTAATTGTTTGTACCAAAATGCGCACCTTTAATTCAAGTACATGATAGATTCTGTACATTAGCATTTTACATTATGGTTTGTGTAATATCCTCTGCAAAGATGCTTTGCATATTATGTACTCGTATAAGCTAAGTTGGATATGCTATAAACAGCTAATGTAGTCCAGTGTTTCGGAACTAAAAAAACAGAAAATTAAAGCTAATACATTAAATGGAAATAAAGTTTCTCAAAATTGTTTAATGGACTCGATTATTTAAAAAAACAAATACTCTAACAACTTTTGTAGGAATGCCCCCCAACAGAACACTGTAATGGTGGTCCCACCGGACGAGGGAGCTGGACCACCCAACATCAAATCAAATGTTACTCGTACAGACCACATTGACTAATCACTATGGGACTTTCATATGGTGAGTAACACCATCTGACCCTCAGCATGACTCAACAGGGGGAAAAGAAAACAGAAAAAAAACTTATGAGATCTGTGTTATTCTCTCTGGGAGCATGTACAAACTTATTAAATATAATGTGTACTTCTCACCTGTGCATATAGAAGTGTAGGACGTAGAAGAGCGCGTCAAAGAGCAGGAAACACGCGCACACCTCCTCGAAGAGCTGCCAGCAGGATGGAGCCAGCGCCGGTAACACGGGTCTCCTCAGCCGCTGGAGGAGCGCGGAGACGGGCAGCACGACCGTCAGGTAGCGGAACGACACGCTCCAGAAGCAGTCGAGCCAGCGGAGGGCGGACGGCGGCGGACCCGAGCCCGCGTCGATCCTCCAGGATCGGACCCGCACACAGACGGAGCCCAGCACGTCCAGAGCCAGGAACGGTGCGCTGAGGAGGAGGTGGGTGAGCAAGGCGCAGGAGGCGGGCAGGTAGGGAGACAGCAGGATGTCTCGGTGTCCTCTCACCTGCTCCCACACCCCCTGCAGGAGTCGAACCTCTCGCCCAGGATCCGGACACGACACGTTCATCGTGAAACTCATGTGGAAATGGTCCCGACTGATGTGCTCTCTAGCAGCCGCAACTCGGCTCCATCACACTGGGGAGGGGGGGGGGGGGGGGGGTCTGCATGGGACTGGGGGGGGGGGGGGGGGGTGTCTGCATGGGACTATTTGGTCTGAGAGGAGGAGCCGCGCACCCACGCAAAAAAGCCCATTAAAGGTCCAATGGGTTGACTGTCTTCGCCGAAGTCAGCGCAGAAGCCGGAAAGCTCCATATCAGTGTACCCATCATCTCAGGGCTTGGAAATGCGGGGGGTTTCCGAGTTTCTCTGGAACCGGTTTTTATGAATGAAACGCCTGATATTCTTTTACACACGGAACACAGCACAGACGAAGTGAGATTTCACTTATCTATCCATCCATCCGTCATCAGGACTAACGGCCAGACCAAATCATAAACTCATTTCAGATTGAACATAGAAATTGAAACATTCCACATTAGATTCATTTTCTTTTTATGTACCTTTAAAGGTGCAGTGCGCAAGATTCCGGTCATTTTTTTGTCACTTCTAAAAAATATTTACATACTGACATTTTCATTAATCTATAATCACCCCATTGTATCGTTTTTACAGTAGCCCAGGGTGGACATATTCAACATCTTTTGAGTTTAAAAGAAAAAAAATGGAGTCTACCATAGGTTCTCCTGCACGTTCAGAAGGGTGAGGGTGAGGTGAGGGATGCAACTTCACCTGTAGATGTCACCAAATCTTACACACTGCACCTTTAACTGTGGAGCATGGAAAACCTAAAATAGCTGATCATATTCAAGGAAACAAAGAAAAAAAAAGGCCTACATTATACTGTCAAGAATGACTGCTTCCTTTCCATCTTTAAGAAGGACCAAGCATGGTCGGATGAGTTAGGAGACATTTTATTGGTTTTGAATCACAATTCTTTAATTCTATACAATGTTTATAAAGAAGAATAATCATTCTAGAATCACAGTGCACCTTCATTCTACATTTTTTTTTTTTTTAATCATCGTAATGCTCGTGATTTCTTACACAGCAACCCATAGTGCATTATTGTCATATGACAATGTCTTCATTACAAATCAAGAACTGAAATCAGTGCAAAAGCATTCACCTTTCAAGTCATCGTGAATCTCAATGGATCTTAACATGGTGGTGAACTGGACCAAACTGAGACATCCACAGCAGTAACATGTGTTTGTGCTAACCCAAAACTTCAACGTGATAGGTTGAACTTCCCACAAAGCCTTGAGCTATGGAATGGAATGAGTAAGATGTCCACAGTGTTGAAACTGCTCTTTGGAAAGAAAACACATTTGGTCACTTTTGACTTTTAGCAGAACAAGCTATGACAGAGAAAGAAAATCTTCCCAATGTTGGACACGGTGAACAAAGTGTTTCTGGTCCTGATGATTTTGGGATGTCTGTGAATGACCGACTCCTACAGACTGACACTTGCACACTATACACATTCTGCGCCACACGAGCTCTCCCATCTACACAACCATGGGTCAGGACTCTGAGAACTCGAAGGCAATTTTCTACAAATCGTTTTTGTTTTAACTGTCTGTGCGTAGATGAAGTCACGTGTCAATGGTTTGATTATGAAACTGAAGTGCAGATGCCGCTCTTCTGTGTCCCATCTGTCTTTTTCTTAAACGTGCAGTGTGTACGATTTGGTGACCTCTAGAGGTGAAGTTGTGTGTTGTATCCATCACCTCACCGACTTCAGTTGTCCTTAAAACTCAAAAGATGTTCATTATGTTCACTTTGACTACTTGGCTGCCACCATAGCGGGGCCCCATGTAAATATACATTAATGGGCTAATTTTAGGGTATTGGAAAAGTTCTAAAACATTTACGTGATAATAAATTCATGAAAATGTCAGAATGAAATTGTTTTGTAATAATATATTAGTAGTATATTTTTAGAAGTGACCAAAATCGTACACACTGAACCTTTGATGTCTGAATGTTAATGATGTCACATGTGAGTGGTTTGATTCTGAAACTAAAGTGAAGATGCTGTTCTTCTGCGTCAGATCTGACTTTTTCTTAAAAATGAAAAAACCTGATAAAAAAACATAAAACAAACATCATCTCCCCTAGAGTTACAGTGTGAAAAATACAGCTTTTTATACAAACACACAGCAAAATATGGTACAAATTCAGTTCAAGTTCAGTTTGTGCTCTGAGCTGGAGAGAAACGTTACAAAAACATACAAACAAATGAAGAGACGTGTCAGAGCGGTTTGTCGTACAGTACATTCATCTTCACTGCGGTTTGTCTAAAAGCCACAGAGCTGATAGAGGACCAGTGTTTTTCAAACGGTTCAGAATCACAGAGCATCTTCCTTCGCATGGGATCTGTTTGTTGACTGTTGCCGTACGGAATTTTTGTATAACTCATTAATGTTTTTGTTTTTTTGTCTAGATGTCAATTTTAAAAGAAGCTTGTTAAATAACCACAGATTATGCTGTTTCATCTGTTTTCAAAAGGTCAGTGTGGGATTTTGTGATTTTATTTCACAGCGTATTATAAAAACCACTGTGACTCATGATAATGAAGCAGGAGCCAGCCTGATATCCACTAACAAATGCGTGCAAGCCAGACAAATGCTAATGAAATGAAAAACAGAAAAGGAAAAGGAAAAAAGAAAAATAGGGAAGGGGAGGAACCAAGGCCAATTGTTCCTGTTGAGGTTAGTTAACGTTTTAGGATTTTTTTAACTGCCACATTTGTTTATCTTCTTTAACCTCATGCACCCAGGACACTGATAGCTTCAGATACACAATGTCCAGGTATGTTACAGGCCATGAGAGAGAGTCCCTGGGAGGGGTTTCTATTATGTGGTGACTATTTTTTTTCACTCCAGTGAATAATGGCAAGCCTTTTGAGAAATGCCAGGTCTGTGATATTGAATCTAAGAATATGGCGAGAGCTGGGCAAATTAATCTCAGGAATCACAGATTTGTCGGAGGCAACAATGTCCCAGAATAAGGACATGAAGGACCACCACCATTTGGGTATCTTTGGGCACAGCTTGTGGAAAGGATCGGAGGTGATTCATTGAGCAGAGGGGGTCATATGCTCTGTGGAGGAAGATCGAATGTACTGGATTTGCTGGTGATCAGAGTTTCAAGAAGACAGAAGCCTGATCGACCAGGTTTTCAGAGTATCAGCTCATAGAATGCTGTACCATGCCAGGGATCTACATGTTGCTATAACATATGTAAGTACATTATATAAACAAGGTTACTCGTACCTCTGATACAGGATCTTCTTTGCAAATGTAACGAAAACACATTTATATCAGACTTGGAATTGTTAAATAACGGGGGGGGGGGGGGTCTCACAGGAGGTGGGGGGATTCAAAGGGGCTGCAGTGTCACTGGCCCTGACACGGACACCCTGAATGGCCTGCGGTCGAAGATGACATGACATGACATGACATGCCATAATTAAGGGCCTGGTCTCTTGACTGACACCCGAGCCAACCTGGCATGTACCGCAGATGAAGTGGCGCCACCATGAGCCGACCCACAGCTGCGTTTGTGCTCCGCCTCTTTGCTCGTTTTTGAATGAAGCGGGAAGTAGAAGTTAGCATTCAGCATGATGTCGACGAGGGACACGCCCACAATTTGCCACAAAACCACTCCACCGAAAAGCAACGGGTGACTATGTCTATCAGTGTGTGGTCACAACCAAAGTCAGGGAGATGGAGGGTTGGAGGATGACATCACCTTGAATTTGGTAGAAGTCAATCTCCTTTATTGTCTGCAGACGGAGGTTGTCCATCTTACACGTCCTCCCATGTGAGTATTGGAAATGTTGTTATCAAATATTAAAGATCCTATCAGGCCGCGTCATGACAGCCATAGTCGGTGTGGCCAAAGCCTCCACGTTCCAATCTATTCTCCCATCATTTCCGACCCTATTCACAATTCTATACTGCCCACTCTTACATGCAGGCTGTGTGAACACTGCCCACTGGAAAACAAGCATCTTCACCATCAGTGAACACTAAAGGTGCAGTGTGGAAGATTTCGGTCATGTTTGTCATTTCTAAAATTATTACAAAACAATTACATCCTGATATTTTCATGAATTTCTAATCACCTAAATGTTCTATTTACATGTGGTGGGAGTCCTCTCTTCGGGGGTCCGCCATGTTTTTACAGTAGCTCAGAGTGAACGTACTGCACATATTTTGAGCTTTAATAAGTCGACCATAGGTTCTCCTGTATGTTCAGAAGGGTGAGAGTGAGGTAATAAATACAACATGCAACTTCACCACTAGATGTCGCCAAATCGTACACACTTCAACTTTAAGGGTAATTGGGGGGAAACACTTTAAGGTGATTATAGATTCATGGAAATATCAATGTGTAGTTGTTTTGTAATATTTTTAGAAGTGAATTTTTCTTTTTTTACACACTGCACCTTTAATAAGAAATCCAATATGACAAACGGAAATGTACTGATCATCCCTTTATGTGTTCCATAGTTAAATTTATATGTAGAATAGTATATATATTTATTTATTTATTTATTTATTTATTCATCATTGCTTTGAGGAACTTCCCATTCCATCTTTTCTTTGAAATCACAAATATAGATTAGGATTCTGAAATCATTTTCAGAGTGACAGATTCTGCGGGCGATGGAATTAAACTTCTAAATTAAAAATACAGCGATTACCAGAGTGCACAGTGTGTGTGTATGTGTCACATTTTAAACCCAAAGTGACCCACTTTCTGCAATATGTGGCACAATTGTCATGGAAATGAATTGAAAAGTAATTGAATGGATATGTAAAAAAGATATATATATATATATATATATATATATATATACACACACACACATAATATATTGTGCTGTTTCTAAAATAATTCATTTATAAAATCACATCTTTCAAATATCTCATCTCCACGGTAAGATGTCTCTTAGTTTGGATATCTTTTGTTGCTGTGATGCTCCGAAGTCAGCCTGCTTTGGAGCAGGTTATTTGTGCGGGGTCTGTTACCATGGCAACACTATTCTTCAGTTAGTTTTGGAAAAACAAGTTATCGATTCAAACTATTTTTCACCGCCGTTCCGTTCTGAATGCCTCTTTTAGATGTTACGGTAGTACCGAGGGGCAACCTCGCATATCTCCACAGACCCCCGTGTTAAAACGATCAACTTCAGAGGTGAATGTTTGAGGTCTGGTACAAACTTTGGTTTTGGCCTCAATCAGACACATGTTTTCCTGTGACACCTGTACGCAGGGGTGCAATTTTTTTCAAACTTGCTTATTTTTATTATTTCGATGTTTTGTGTATATTTGAGGGCGTGGCATCTTGATTGACACCTAGGCCAATGTGGCACATACTGCGGTTGATGCGACGGCACCATGGGTCCACCCACAGCTCTTTGTGAGTTCTGGCCATTTTTGGATGATCCAGGAAGTAGGAGGAGTTAGGCATGTCCATCTTATATACAGTTTATGGGCTGTACGCGTAATTCACAACAACAAATATATACACGTATCTGCTCATTCACAAACTAAGACGCATTGATACTGTGCTAATGCATTCACATACAGTCACATATTATGTTCTCCCAGCCGGGCAAGTGGCACACTTAAAGGTGCAGTGGGTACGATTTCTTCCATCTTTGTTACTTCTAAAAATATTACAAATATAATCACATACTGACACTTTCATGAATTTATAATCACCTAAATATGTCATAGTTTTCCATCACCCTTAGATGAGTCAATTCATGTATATTTACATGAGGAGTGGGTCCTCTCTACTACGGCCGCCATGTTTGTACAGTAGCCCAGAGTGGACGTACTAAACATTAGGAGTTTTAATGGCAACTGAAGTCTACCATATGTTCTCCTGCATTCTCAGAAGGGTGAAGGTGAGGTGATGAACAACTTCACCACTAGATATCACCAAATCTTACTCATTGCACCTTTAAACAAATATGATGAACTACCCCTCTAGGCGGGGGTTTATAGAAATTGATTTTTTCGGGGAAATACAATTGTTTTCTTCATGTGTCCTCCACTCCAGCTCCTGTGTTTTCATTCTCCCCGTTGATTCTCTGTTGCGCTGAGGCCCCTCCCTCTCAAACAAGATCGGAGTGCTGTGAGTGGCCAGCTGGTCCACCCACCTCCTGTGATTGGTGAACAGCTCTTAGTTCATCTCATCAAAGATTAAATACATGTTCATGCTGTTAAACTGGGTAATTGCATTTATCTATGTATTTATAGTTTTGCTGCTGCTGTTCTCCTCTGTCCCTTTGGGCCTTCATTGCTACTTCATGATTTCCACTCGACGCCAAAACTGCCTCATTTCCATCGTTATTGTTTGTGTGTACAAACTGAGAGGGGAATCCCACTCCAGCCATTTTGTATTAGCTGGCGTTTGCATTTTCACAGCTGCCAATGTTATTCCTCCATGTTTGGCATGGTAACACTCGAGCCCCACTTTTGTATAAGTGAGGGCAGAGTGAAGGATCGGAACGATGGCTCGAAAGTGCGGAGCTGAGAGAATCGATGGCGGCGCTGACGCGTGATGAATCAGGGAGTTTATTGGTCCGACGTCTCTAATGGCTCCACAAAGTAATAAAATAAATAAATAAATAAATTAGTCCAAAGACAGAAAGCCATTGTCTGTACCCGTGTGCCAAAGGTCTTTTGTGCTATTGATTGGACCCAGGCACTTAAAGTCTGATGTATTGTCAACTGTGCAAACTCCTGCATGTCTGTCTCCACCGTCACAGACTGTCACTTGGCTCTGTAGCCCAGATAACTAGTTAGACCGCTGCCGCGCTCATACACAGGATATAACCCACTGCCGCTTCCGCTCCGCCCTCTGTTGCCGTAATACTTTATGTATCTTGTTCGTTGGTTAAGGAATGTTCGACTGTGTCGCCGCATTCCAGCGGAGGATGGCTGCTCCCACAACGAGCGCTGACCCGCCACGGGAACTGGTCGAGTGTCCAGAAAGGGGCAACCTCCAGTGCAGACGGATGAAGCACAATAGAAAGTGAAAAAAGAAAAAAAACTTGCAGTTCATAGCGTTATCAACGGGGGCTGATTCCAAAAGCGAGCTAATCTCCATAGACTCCCATGTTAAAATGATCAACTTCAGAGGTGAATGAAACATGTTTATAATCTGGTACAAACTTTGGTTTTGGTCTCAGTCACTCACGTTTTACCGAGACAACTGTTGGGGGGGGGGGGATTTTATTCTAATTTACTTATTTAAATTTTTGAAATTACGCATGGTTAAGGGAGTGATCTCTTGACTGACACCCGAGCCGACCTGTTACGTACCGCGGATGAGGTGACGGCACCACGAGCCGACCCTTTGCCCCGTCTGTGCTCCGCCTCTTCGCACGCCTTTGAATGAACCGGGAAGTAGGAGGAGTTAGGATTTGACAAGATGGCGACAAAGGACACGCCCACTGTTTGACACAAAACCACTCCGCTGAAACCAACGGGTGATGTCATGGACGCTACGTCCATCTTCATATACAGTCTATGCCCAGATCTAGCTCTGGAACCTGTTTTGCTCACACACGCACACACACACGCGCGCACACACACACACACACACACACACACACACACACACACACACACACACACGCACACACACACACACACACCCATGCTTGTGATGTACCGCTCAGTTGCCGCTTTCATCTCAACTGCTGTTCACACACTCGAACCTCTAGCTCTGAGTTTGTCGCGGCAGTATAATGTGAAGCATTGCGTGCAGAGGGGATGAGTCGGGCTCCGCTGACTGTAATTACAAGTTGGAAACCCAGGATGACTTTGTCGCGCTCTGGGAGGCCTCCCCGATTTCACTTTGAGGCTCGGCGTGCGCCCGACTCATTTAGATGAGTGAGTGAATATTTAAGCTGTGTTTAAAGGACGCCCTGTGCTGCAGTGTGCATTGGTAAAGGGGACATGGGAGAGCTGGGAGACAGGGGTTTATTTATGTTTCATGCCCCATGAGGCCTGATGAGGTTAAAACGTCTCACATTTACAATGAATCCAAGGACAGAGCCCGGAATCCTCAAAAGGTTCGGGTTCCTTGAACCTAGAGCTGCAGCTAACGATTGTTTTTGTTATCGATTCATCTATTGATTGATTTCTTTGAATTGATTTGATGAAACAGTTATTTGAATAGGCAGAAAAAAACATTGTACAAATGTGAAAAGTCGTGTCTGAAAGTATTGAAATGATCACTATCCGACTTATCACCTGATTAGTTCATGTCTCGTCGGCCTACAGACAGCATCTCTGTGAAGCCTGTGTGTGTGTGTGTATGTGTGTGTCTATCTGTGTGTGTGTGTGTGTGTGTGTGTGTGTGTGTGTGTGTGTGTGTGTGTGTGTGTGTGTGTGTGTGTGTGTGTTTGCCTGCCCTGTGGCCCTGATGACTCAAACACTGATCTTATTACTTCCCAGAACTGCTAATTACACAATATTTCTTCATTTTCCCTCCATCCACCCTCTGCCCTCTTCTCCCTCATCCCTCTGGTTCCTCCCTCTCCTCTTTGTCTCCTGCAGCTGAGGGAGGCC
>JAFBJT010006446.1:104081-126151 GCA_016785325.1 Chascanopsetta lugubris
GTACACACTGAACCTTTAACCAGAGGCAGTGGGGTAATTTTGCGGTTTTACGATACATAGTGTACAAGAGATACTAACAGGTGTTCAATATAAAAACATAGATTGGTCCCTCTGGGAGGAGGAGTTTCAGGATATTACTGAAGTGCTGTCAGTGCAGTGTGTGTGCGTGTGTGGGTGTGTGTGAGGGAGAGGGAGAGAGAGACGCACTGCTTCCTCAATCTCGGACGGAGCACCACGTGACATCAGGGCATGAAGACCATTGGTCGAGCAGACTTGGGAGTGGAGAAGGGAGGGCGTGACTGACTGCTCTTGCAACACACCCCTCAAAACAGAGGATTTTTCTGAAAGGGCCAAAACAGGCTGGAGAGAGCAGCTTTAACAACCAATCCTTTGAGTATTTTGACGGTCCATTTCACAGGTACAACATAACTACTTTTACATTCTCCATGACCATTGACGGTGTACAAAGATGGGTGACTTCGCAGTGCCCAAAAGTGAGGGCAAAACATTTGGGTCACCCCTTGGTGTCCAGCTGCAGTACGAGTAGTAAGCCTCGACTTCTCTGGAAATCCCAAAGATAATTTTTTCTTATTCCAGACCAGCATGTTAACCTATTGATTTGATGCGAATTGTTTATGTTCCCGAAGAAGCTGGTTTGATGCTTCGTGATGCTTTACAAATGGTGTCAATCATTATCGGTGGCTGAACCTCACTTGCAATATGTCGGGTATGTGTAACAAGCAGGACATCGATACAACTACTCCACTCCAGGGTCACTAATGTGGCTCCGTACAAACCAGTAGCAGGAGCTGTTTTCGGGATTATTTGGTTTTAGTATTGCCCAACATTGAGGAGCAGTCTTTATCGAATACATTGCCACATTAACAAACAAAGCACCAGTTGAGGAAAATGGGAACATCAGCATTGGTTTAGCAAACGTAGACGTAATGCAATTGAATCGTGGAGAATTAATCTCAGTGGCAACATAGCTAGTGTATGTGTTGTATTGCAGCCCATGCAGCCTGAATGGATTGGACACTGCACATTATATTTCACTTCAATCATACTGTGCCCCAGTGGATCGGGCTAATTGCTATTTCCATCCACTTTCATTTAATTCATGAAGGCCCATGGTTCCTCAATGTTTAAATACATTTATGTTGTTGACATGGTTGTTTGTGCAACATTTATTATCGTTACTATTTATTCTTGATTGATGCCTTTTGTTATCGTACTGCTTTGCGCTGGGGGGGGGGCAGCAATATGTATTTCTTTATGTACACGTGCACAATATATGGTTATAAATTATCAATCAATCTACTTCATGCCAGGTGCAGTGTGTAAGATTTTGGTCATTTTCTCACCTCTCAAAATATCACAAAATCATTACATACTGACATTTTCATAAACCCTTAAATGAGCCCATCAATGTATATTCACATGAGGAGCGGGTCCTCTCTACGGGGGCCGCCATGTTTTTAGTAGACATACTAAACTAGTCCTTTGAGTTTTACTGACAACCTAACCATTAGTTCTACCATTAGTTCTCCTACATGCTCAGAAGGGTGTGGGTGAGGTGATGGATACAACATGCAACTTCACCTCTAGATGTCACCAACTCTTGCACACTGCACCTTTAACACATATTCAAAAAATGGCTTCAATGAGCCGTTTACCTTCTACGACAAGTTTATTTTAATCACCGTGTTAGCTTTGGATTCTGCAGCGCTTGCTCAAGGTCTCCAACTGTTAAAGGGCAAATAAGAAGACAATTCAGTGGTATATGAGTCGATGAATCAGTGAATCAATTAATGAGCATTTCAGTGGGCAGTTTTATGAGTCCTTGAAGTGCCAAAGAAAAGTGTTGCTTTGCAGTTGTTATGAAGCCATTCAACATAATATGTTTTGTCTACTAGAGCTGCTGAATGGAAAATATGAGATATAATAGTTAATTGTATGTATTCATCATTGGAGCTATATACACACTTCCTCTCATGCTCCGAGGCTGCCCTTCACAACCGCTATTACCTGCTTCTTGAAACTGTATTTTTGTGTGATTATAGACTCTTGGGCTATCATTAAAAGCAGTAAAGGTAGTGGCGTGTTACATTACCAGCAGAGCGGTTGTAGGTCTTGCCCAACAGCCCTTCTCTTCATTAAAAGTTCGTTAAATGACAATGAACTGGATCCACTTGTGAGGGAGTAATGAGCTGGGAGGGTAGGTCGGGTTCAGTCAATCAGCACTGATCTCACATGGGCTAATTAATATGAAGAGAAAACTATGAGAAATATGGGTCTGTGTGTGTGGAAACAGGAAAAGCTTGTTTTGCAGGTGTATTCTCAAGAATATTAATCACAGCGCGACATTACCTCAATCGCATAAAAGAGGAAAATGTCGCTTTATGTGAGATTAAAAACCGCTCCGCTCAACAGCACCAATTTTATCTCTATCACCTGTCCTGTCATCCTCTGTCCGTTTGACTGGTCATGTGCATTAACGCGACTGCCTGTCCGGCCACCCCGCCGCGAACATGTTAGCCTGTTTAAGTGAGCACTTCATCATCCTCTCCTCTGTCAGCATCTGCTCCTCGACTTCCTTTGTTCCTCTCCACATCTCTGCTCTGCAGTGTGCATCTTCCATGTTCTGTTATTTTCTCACATGCTGGCCACTCTCCATGCTTCTGTTCTGCATCCCTCCTCGATCTCCTGCTTTATCTCCTCCATCTCTCCAGCTGTCCCTCTTGTTCTTCTCTCCCTGCACTCCCATCTGCTGATCATGCCCTGATTACTCTGCAAGGGCAGGCTCCTCCCTCCATCCCGACGTTCTCCCACTCCGTTCCCTGTCTATCAGACCTACTCGGACCAAAATCGCCCCATCTCTCAATTCTGCCTCCCTCTGTTTTTCTTATTTCCTTTCCTTTGGCCGCCATCCACTTCTTTCACCCGGCTCCTTCTTACTCCCTCCATCTATTCTCTCATCTACCCATCCATCCATCCATCCATCCATCCAGCTCCTCTTCCTCCTCCTCCCCTGCCAGTCCAAACCCTACAGCAGTGGGATCAAAATGTCGGGGAGATAGAGCATGAGCCAAGATAAACTCCCCCCGCAGGTCACTGTCTATGTACCAGCTGATAGGAATCAATCTGCACCCCAGGATCCTGCTCCTATTGTTGTGTTTCTCCTCTCTGTTAAAGGCTCTGTTGTTTTATTTCCCTTTTACCTTGATCCTCCATCTTTTCTGAGACGCTGCCAAAAATCATTTTCCGTCATCTGCTCTTCCTCCCCAGTGCCATCCGATGTTTTTATTTGGCTGTTTCTGTGAATGTTTTTCAATTAATGCACACTGTGTGATCAAGTAAAGAGGACCATGCCAGACTGATCTGCCTCCCAAATTTAATGTATAAATAAACAAAATAATACAGCAAATCACAGCAAAGCCAATGTCTAGCCTCTGTAAGCAATTGCAGTTCCTTTCTCTCTATAACCCACGCAGCAGAAGAGCTGAGATGTGTCCTCGTGCACTAACTTCGTCTGTGATGAGGTGAAGCCTTTCAGTTTGGTGGGTGGAAGATGTGAGATTGAAAGGTCAGTGCAGATGTCAACTTTGGCTGACGGAGCCAACACTTGCTTGAACGGACTGAGGTTGAATACCTAGGAGACGACAACACAGCAAAATAAAGTCCTCGTCGAACACGATGCCCTGTACAGTCATCGGGTTTTTACCGTTTCGAGTCATCAGTTCACAGGAGGAACACACTGATTTCCAACTCTTTTGGCACAACCCATTTTCTTTTCAGCATTACTTCACCAGCTTTACCAGCTTCAGCCACCATAAGCAGCATGGCAGCGCATATATAACATGCTATTGTAACAGATTCCCCTTTGAATTTCTTTGCCTACTCTTATAGAATTAGAACTGTATCAACTGTGACACTCCTCTTGGTGCAAGCCCAATATTATTTGTCCTTCAAGCATTTTCATTCAATTCCAACTCCTGTAGAATTATACAAGTGATACAATCTTTACAATTTTAGATGTAATTTCTAAACCTAAAAGGAGTGACACAAGTCTTGTGCTATATTAAACTAAGATTGTAAGTGTAGTCCATCCTCCTGGAAAGGTCGGGAGGTGGATCAGTCTGGTGAACGCTTCGCCCTCACAACGTTCACTGTCAGACTACTGCTCAAAGGAAAGTGGAGGAATGCAGTCAATACCAAACTTCTGAGAAACGACGCATGTAGGAAGTTCAATGTGACCAGAAGCCAATGTCACAACAACATGCCGAGTCATCTCTGAAGGACATGTGCAGTTGTCAACGTAGGAGAAACAATCTCCTCTCTCATACTCTGCCCTCATGCTGCAGTCGATCATAAGAGCATCTATCGACAGTTTGTGATCTCGTCTATATGGTATTTAGACGCTCCAGTTAGTGGAGTATCCCCCCACTGTGGGGAGGTCACAGTGGGTGGAGGGGAGTGGACCACACACTCCTCATACCACGGAGGGATTCATCAAAGCGGCTTTGCTTCCCGAAACACATGGTTAATTTAGCAGCCATTACAGGTGACATCTTGATGAATAGAGAGTGCTGCTCACGCATACATAGGCGACGGACAAACACAGACACACACCCACACACACGGAAACACACACACACACACACACACATGCTCACAGAAAGAATAATGGTCATTTTACTGCAGTCTGCAGGAGGATGGGAGATAAAAGTTAGTGCTGGAAGAATGATATGTCAGGATAGTTTCATTAGCTCCCAGATAGAAGATCCCTATCGGTGCCATCACTGATCATTCTGGAGGAAGAAATGACTCTTCTTCTCTGCACACTAGATGGACGTGTGCACTAACACAGTGACAAAGTATTAGCTTGCTCACTTTTAATCCTAATTATTTATGCATCCGAGTAGTCCTGCTTCTGTAATTAGGGCTTGGGCTAATCAGGATTTAAGCAACTTGAAAAGCAGAGAGGTAAATGTGCCGCTGCACCTGCATCTTCATCCCCCGGAGGAAATACTGTGCGAGGCAACGACACAACAGGTCATCGCTCATCAAGCCCCTCGGCCATTTATCATCATTTTCCTCCCTTAAAACTGAAACCTATTGATTTGGCGGCGCTGCCCTTCACCGCTTCCAGTGGGAGGTTCCGCACGCATCACAAATATTTGATCACTGTCAAACATGTGTTGGTCGAGTACTGTGACAAACACACAGTAAGCTGCTCCACAAAGAGCTGTCTATTCAGACGAACAGATGATACAGAGATGTTCTACCCACACTCACAGGAAGCCGTCTGCCTACGGTTGAACGGCCGCCCAGAACCAGGAGCTGCATGCTGGAGAATATTCTTTACGAGGCAGCGGCTCTGCTGATGCGTCTATCTCTCGCTGTGCCTTGGCAGCGAGCGCCGCACACGCACAGACAGACAATAAAGGAGCGTCGACGCAGATCAGCCTGCACTGCTGCATGGCCACTTTCTTTCTTCCCCCCCCTTTCTGTTCTGATGCCTGTGGGAACACCTCTAGTATGCGTTTTGAAAACGCTGGCAAGTTGCTGCCCTTTTGTTGATGATGAAGACAAAAGCTTCCCAGTGTTTGCTTAAGATGCAGAGAACATTACACAGTCGTTTTTGGGGGGCTTTTTTTCCTGTATGGGATCGAACCGATGCAAACATATTTTTGATTACAGCCGTTTAGAGTGTGGAGTGGTGTCATTACCTCCTGCTCTCATCAGGATGCACCCTGAAGGTCGGAGCTGATGAATTGGGGGAGACGACTCTGTTATTGAGGGGCAGCCATTATCCATGATGCTGAGAGAGAGAGATCCTTCAGTCTCCTGAGAGAGGAGAGAAAACAGTGTAAATAAAGGGATGAAAATAGATCAAGATTAAAGGAGAAGAAAATAGAGAAATAAAGGACGGGAGGGTGGGAGGAGGCAGAGATGGAGCTCGGCGAGGAGTGGCTGTGAATTGTTGATCGCTGATCAGTGACAAAACTCCCCTATACCCACTTAAAGCTGACACCTCGCCGCAACTGTTCCCCGCCGCAGCAGGCAGTCACGGATAATATCGGCGTACCTGAGAGAAGCTGGAAAACTCCCAGCCCAGTTAGAGCTGACACCAGGAAACAGTCTCACTCCTCCGCTCCCCCCTCGGTCTCAACTCAAAATTTTGTCTCAGCGGAGATGTCCTCTGACAGATCTCCGCTCTCAAACCACTCCGCCAGGCTGTTCGCTGCAGACATCCCCTCAGGCTGAAAATTTCAGAAGCGGGGGGACGCCTGCTGGTTTGAGTGCATTCAAATGGAGTTGATCCTGAAGAGTAACCTTATCACCGAGCAATTTGCCTATGATCTGAAAACATGGGGACGTCCCGTGTCCTCACCCAACTTATGCGAGCAAATCTCAACCGATGTCTGCTACCAAAACAAAATGCGGCCCAGTCTGTGGGATACCCCGTCTTATTAGAGGTCTTCTTGAATCACGAGCGCGTCTTCCAGTCTGCCTTTGGTTCTTCTCTCTGCAGGCATTGGTGATGAAGTGCTCTGCGCCTGCAGTCGTCCAGTGGTGTGCCGTGCATGATAAAGAGTATGAGATTGTGTGGGAAGCTCAGGAAAGGCTGTGCAACCCAGCTGCTGGCACAGAGCTGCAGGCCAGAAGCCATGCTGTAGGCCGGGAGGTGAATAAATGATTTAAACGGCCGTTAAAAACTCCAATGGAAATGGGTTTGGTTTGGTACATAAACACACAGCGGCATGCATGAAATAACACACTTAAACAAGGGTGAGTGCCTGGATTTAACCTCAGATGGAAAAAGCACAGCGCGCCAACACACGCCCACACGAGTTTGTATGGAAGAACATCCATGTGCATATTCAGCCTCCTGATCATGGATACGGACAAGAACAGCAGATTGAAGTCAAAACTCCTTTCTCCTCACATGTTCAGACCTCACCTCCGGCAGCACAGCATCTTTACATAAGACAAGTGCATTTACGCACGTGACTGATTTTTCAAATGCACTTTGACACAGAGGAAAAAAAAACGACTTCAACTGAAGGTGCAGTGTGAGATATTTTACAGTAATTGTTTTGTAAAAATATTACAAAACAATTACATACCGACATTTTCACGAATTTATAATCATCTGAATCTTTTTTTGTTTTCCCATTACCTCCCATTACCCTTCGATGAGCCCATTAATGTCTACTTATATGAGGAGCGGGTCCTCTCTACGGGGGCCGCCATGTTTTTACAGTAGTAAAAGTGGACGTACTAATCATCTTTTGAGTTGTAATGCCAGCTGAAGTCTACCATAGCTTCTCCTGCATTATCAGAAAGGTGAGGGTGAGGCGATGGATACAACATGCAACTTCACCACCAGATGCCGCCAAATCGCACACACTGCCCCTTTAAGACGGAACTCAATCAGAGTTCACCTAATGTCACGAAAAGAAGGAGGAACAAATACGTGCGCACGTGAGCGCGTGCGTGTGAGCGTGCGCTGACGTATGTGCGCGCTGCATCTCCTTCAGTCTCAAAGCTCAAAGGATTAAATTAGTGGTGGAGTGGGCCCTCTGTTATGAAGAGGGGAAGAATGGACCACTTCACGGGTCACACCTCCAGACTCCATCAGCACTCAGGGCCTCGTTGAGGAGCGGCTCTCGGGGGTCTCGGGGAGACGGGATGACCTGAGGTTGGCCGGGGGAGCCCACGCCGAGACAGAGAGACATCGCTGTGCAGGTCAACCACACTTCTCAAGGGTGTAATTAAAAGTTAGTGGCATGATTTCTGCCGGTGCTGCAAAATATACTGTGTGCTGCCCCAGGCCATAGCTGCTCAGCTACTCCCAGGGAACATTATGGCCAGTTGAGTGATTAAAGCAAAAAGAATCAGACGTATGATTAAATAAATAAATAAACACAGAAATAATCTATGGTGGAGAAAGATATTACAAATTACGTGAACACATAAACCATATGCACAGACAGTCTGAGGCAGGCCATTCGAGCAGCGACATAAAAACGATATGGTCTCATTATTCTTTATCTGTAGTTGACTTGACTTTGTTCTGCCTGTCTGAGAATTGAATAAATCAAGCAGACTACACACTTAAATCTTATTTACATTATCCATCTTCACTGGTTCTTTTCCATCCGGAATATCAAAATATAGCAATGTGTTGCTGCTGTGACTCACCATCACCATTTATACGCTGTGTGTGTGTGTGTGTGTGTGTGTGTGGATTATTACAGAGTTGACTGACTAATTCTATTTCTAAATATGCCTCAGATGCCTGAGGATGGCACATTATTCAGTCATTTACATGGGAACACAGACTAATACCACAAATGGATTCAAACTGTCGCATCATTTCTATGCTTTTATATTGTGTGGTAAAAGATAATAATGCCCCCAGACTCCGTGTTTACATGCACATTTACACAGACCATGGGAAGCCTGAAGATATTCATGACTTTAGGAAACTATCACTGATCGTATCCGAGGGACTGTTCATTCACATGCAATAATAAAAGAGGAAATCTTACAGTGACTTGGTGATGACAGTTTACTTGTGTGTGTGTGTGTGTGTGTGAGAGAGAGAGAAAGAGAGAGAGAGAGAGAGTCGCATAGTTATGAAATGAATGACCTTCTACCCCTGCTACCATAGCACAGCAGAGAGCCAGCAGATCTCACAATCTCCAATTCAGAGGTTTACTTGAAAACACTTGAAAGGCCCAACAAAATTATTATCCACAACTATTACAATAATTATTGGGAAAAAATAAAAGATTTGTGTCTGCCTTTTCTGAAATATTTGTACAGCCCAGTTATGTTAATGTAGTAAACTGTTTAAAGGTGCGGTGTGTAAGATTTCGGTCATATCTGTCACTTCTAAAAAGAAATTAGTACAAAACAATTACATTCGGACATTTTCATGCATTTATAATCACCTATTTGTTTCCCCCATGGCACTTAAATGACCCCATTAAAGTATAGTTACATGAGGAATGGGTCCTCTCCATGGGGGCCGCCATGTTTTTACTGTAGCCCAGAGTGGACATACTAAATATATTTTGTGTTTTTATGACAAATTAAGTCTACCATAGGTTCTCCTTCTTACACACTGCACCTTTAACCCATACACAGCACAGACGTATTTTATTACTCTGGTTGTCGGTGCCAATCCGCTCTGTGAACGATATGGGCGCAGATCCCTCCATATTCAGGACTGTATTCGCCACTGCTGCATTAGACGTGACCACTTTTCTTTACCCTCATTGTCTCCCATGTTGGTGGAAGTGGAATAATAAATCACTGCAGTACTGCTCTGAAATTCTACTCCTATACAATGAATCATTAATAACAATAGTACCAATAATCCAGTAATAAAGAACAACTCCCTGAGGAGCCATTCAGCATACTGTGCACTTCTTCTGGTGCTTCTCAAATGGTTCTGGTTGGACTTAGGCAACACTGTCAATACATTTATTTTACTTTTATTTATGAGCAAATATTTTACAAGTAAAAATCTCAAAGGTTCAGTGTGTAAGATGTTGGTCATTTCTAGAAACAGACGGACAAAACATTTATAAATAGACATTTTTACAAATGTAATATCACTTCAATGTATGACTTGGTTTTTACATAATCCTAAAATTAGCCCTTTAATGTATATTTACACCGAGTGGGACCTCCCTATGGGGGCTGCCATGTATTTACCATAGCCCAGAGTGGATGTACTAAACATCTTTTGAGCTTTAATGACAACTGAAGTCTACCATAGGTTCTCCTGCATGCCCAGAGGGGTGAGGGTGAGGTGATGGATGCAATATGCAACTTCACCACAAGATGTCACCAAATCTTACACACATCTTCCATCACTGCTCAGCAGCTGAGATCAAATCCTCTTTGGTTTCTGACAGCCTGGCCTCTGCAGCAGTGGCAGAGCCAGACATTTTTCATGGGGTGGCCAGGGTGAGACCATTACTCCAGTAGGGGTGGCAATACGTAGATACCAGAGACCTCTCCATGGCTGGATATCAATATTCATTATTATAACAGTAGGTCTGCCACCATTCAGATCAATTAGATTGTTCACAGGAAATCTCCACAAATACAAAAATTAATAAACTTATATCAGCTTGTTCCCACCGTCCTAGATTGATACATTTGATTTCTTCTTTAAGTGTCTTGTCAGAAATAAATGTATACATTTAAAGATAATGTACATTAATTCACAGAAACAAAGAAAGCAGCAGAGATGCTGTAGTGTGGATGGAAGTGAAAGGTCTTCAGCAGGGAGCATTAGAAACAACATTTTCCTTCACATCGTCCCTGACTTTGGATCTATGTAGCTCAACTGTATCAAAAAATAAATAATAAAAAATACAAAATTGCAACACAAATGAAACCATATTTGCTTTGTGTGTGTGTTTCTCTCTCTCTCTCCGTCTGTCCGTGTGTATGTGTGTCTGTCTTTGTCTCCGTCTGTCTGTCTGTCGTGTGTGTGTGTGTGTGTGTGTGTGTGTGTGTGTGTGTGTGTGCGCTGTCTCCACGTCTTTCAGGGTCACCAACATAGGCTGACAATCACCATTACACAACCTATGAAAGCTGAATTCTGCGGTTACAGGTAAACGGGCAAAGCAATTCACCAAGTCATCCAAATTTAAGGATTTGTCTCGGCTTAGATCACCCAAGTTCCTCAGTCTGCTCTCACCCGTTGTGAATCTCAATTATGTCTTGATGAGTTTCAGTGCAGAGAAACTATTCTCACATGAAGCAATCAGGTAATCTTTCTATTCATTTTGCCGAACAGGTAAAGAAAACGGCAAAATACATGAACCACATGACCAGATGAGTGTTTAGACACTCACACACTGCTACAGGGAGAGAGAGACCGTCCACTATAAACGGACATACACACTGTGAGCTGAACGTGGGAATTAAACATTGCAGCTGGTGGTCCGTCAATGACAAATTGATGTTTAATTTTGTAACTGTAAAAGACTTGTCTTAAAACTCAGGAAATACACACACGATAAAATGGAAGTGAGGGCAGGGTTAGCAGGTTGGTGTATGACGATAAACACGATCTCTGCTCATTTCTGATTGCGATTGATGCTTCCGCGGGAGGTTCGAGTGCTGCGGTGCTGCAGTAAAATGTGTCCGTGCGGAAACGGCGCTCGGGCGGAACTCTCGCTCTACGCCAGCACAGCCGCACAGAGCCGCGTTTTGTCGAATTATGCCCCAGCCCTGGGGGTGGCTGGCCACCCCGTAGCTCCGCCCCTGCTCTGCAGCAGCAGCAGCAGCAACAGCAGCACCATCACACTTCACTGCCACGGAGGGGGAACGTGTGCACAGGGCTCAGACCTTTACACTCTAATCAATGAAGTACATTAAATTATATGCAGCTTTGTGAACGCTGTAAGTGGCTGATTCAGGTTTCAGAGGCCCGGATGTGAGCCGCATAGGAGAGGGTGACACTTCGATGTCCTCCAACGAAAGTCACTCTCTGCTTTGGACTGAAGACTGAAGTAAATACATCCGCTGCCACATCATCATCGTCTCTGCCATTTCAATAAACAATGCAAATGTGTTATTGTGCCGGAGAAAAAGCCATTTTAATGAGTTCATCATGATTCTGGAGGGAGAACTGCAGTGACTGGGAGCGGACGGCAGCTCATCCTGCATTTTATTCTGCTATCGTGTTATGTAGGCAGATCTAATCCTTCAGAGAACATCTGCTATCGCAGAGAGCATCAGGCAGCTGTTGATATACTACGAGCTGTCCATCATGTCTTATGCAGCCCCCCCCCCCCCACATTTCCCATGAGGCAGAGGGAGAGAGGGAGGAAGACAGAGGTAAGCAAACAAGGAGTCTTGCAATTAAATGACAGAAAAGTGACAGGTGTTTTTCTTTCTTTTTTTTTGTTTACTTAAATGTATAGTGTACGATTTTGGTCATTTTTGTCTCTTAATATATTACAAAACAATTACATACTGACAATTACATGAATTTCGAATCATTTAATGTATCATTTTGCTTCCCGGTGACCTTTTCAATGAGCCCATTAATGTTTATTTACATGAGGCGGCTCCTCTCTACGGGGGCCGCCATATTTTTACAGTAGCCCAGAGAGTACATACTAACCATATTCTCAGTTTGAATGACAACTGAAGGCTACCAGAGGTTCTCCTGCAT
Source organism: Chascanopsetta lugubris (assembly GCA_016785325.1). Lineage (NCBI taxonomy): Eukaryota > Metazoa > Chordata > Actinopteri > Pleuronectiformes > Bothidae > Chascanopsetta > Chascanopsetta lugubris. Next base: position 116,299 of record JAFBJT010006446.1, read on the forward strand.
GCTCCAAAGGGTTTGGTGAAGGATACAACATGCACCACTAGATGTCACCAAATCTTACACACTGCACCTTCAAGGGCAGTGGAAAAAAAATAAAATATTTAGGTGATCATAAATGCATAAAGATGTTGGTATACAAGTGTATTGGAATATTTTTTTTAGGAGTGACAGTAAATTACAGAAATCGTACACACTGCACTTTTTAAAAAGCTGAAACTGTTTTTGTGATGTTCATCAGCTTCCCCCTCATGAATAATTCCAGCAGGTTTCTTTCCTGGCAAAGGTAATTCATTCTGATGGGACTGAAAGGTTATCCAGGAGTCTGGCCTCAGTGTATGATTACATGTTTAGCTCTGATATTGATGTAATCCTCACAGGGTATTACCCTCCGGCAGCCTACCTGTGGATATGCATCATGGGGCTTTAAATCTGCACCCAATCTCCCACTATCTTGCCCCCGCAGCTTTTCCCATCAAACGGCAGCGATTTGGCACACTTCCCCTCCTGATGGGGTATCGCCTGGATTCGCCCTGCGCATTCGGACAGCTGACCCTCACGCCCAAGGTGCCTCTTCTGACAGGGCTGGAATGTTTTATTCATGGCACCTGTAGAACACAGTAAACTGCCGGGGCCACAACCAAAACAAAAGGGCTCAGTCACCTCAGGAGAACCGGCTCTCCCTGCAGGAATAAGACACAACACGCGTGTGCAGCGGCGCTCCTGTGATCCTCGTACCATGCTACAACCGCGCTGTGACAACTGAAGCCCTTCCACTGGGTGTAAATCAAATGTTATTTTGAATTTTATTTATTTTATTTTATTTTTTTAAACCACTCGGTTTGGAGAAAAGCCTGTTTGGTTTTCTCAGATGTTGTCAAGGATGGGTTTTTCACTATTGTGCTAAAACAACTATTCTGCAGCTGGAGGAGCACTTCAACTGGTTTCTGTACATGGGTGCATTTGCTGTCTTTGCAAATGACACGAAAGAATCATTAAGGTCTTCGAGAAAATCAATACCACACTCATATCTGTGTGCGATATCTACGATTGCAGCCATTTTTCTTCGGCATAGAGACAGAAAACAAGGCTCCCACTATTTTGATAAGAATTGACCTGCTTTTTTTTTGTTTTTGTTTACAGATTGAGATGCCAACTGTTTAAACAATGGGTTAAACTGATAAGTTGTTGCGTCCCTCAGGAATGGAGATAGCAGATCAAAAGGCTCAGAAACTGTCAGGTGTCTCCATGTTAAAAATCACAGTGTTTAAAAAAATATCAACTTTTGTCACTTCTATACAGATATTTTTACAAATGTATAATCACCTCATAACTTGTTTTTACATTACCCTAAAATGAACCCTTTAATGCATATTCTTAATTTTACAATAGCCCAGAGTGGATGTACTGTAAGATTCCCATCATTTTTGTCACAATATTGAAATTTGAATCACATACTGACATTTTCATGAATTTCTAACCACCAAAATTACAATTTTTTTTATCACCCTCAAATGAGCCCATTAATGTTTATTTACATGAGGAGCAGGTCCTCTCTACAGGGGCCACCATGATTTTTTCAGTTGCCCAGAGTGGACATACTAAACATATATTCAGTTTGAATGATAACTGGGGGTTACCACAGATTCTCCTGCAGGCTCAGAAGGGTGAGGGTGAGGTGATGGATACAACACGCAACTTCACCTCTAGATGTCACCAACATCTTACATCTTTAAATATGAAACACAGGTCATAATTCAAGTCATAATTTCATATTCAATATGAAATGATAAAACAGTAAGTAGAACATTTTGGTAGATGGATTTTATTCACCTTCAGACAGAACCAGGTTGGCTGGTTTTTTCACTTCACGGAGACCCCCATTAATTATTCGCACGGCTTACCCTCTGAAGGGTTTCAAGCTGAGCTGAAACCAATTCCAGGTGAAATCAGGAGAATGGGAGCGCAAACCTCGGACCATTCACACTCACACCTGTACCATAAGAGTCTCCACTTAACCTAATTCCAATCTACATGTCTTCGGCAGCATGTGGGGGCAGGAATACTCGGATACACCCACACACCTACGGAGAGCAGGCATGAAAAAAATCCAAGACAACCTTTTTGCCCTGAATAATTATTACTAATTACCACAACACTGTCCTCTACTCAACATGAACTTTCTATTTATAGTTTCTGATTTGACCTGAGAACATTGGAACGGTATGACACGACAAACGCCTCCACTGAGGGCGCCATGTTTTCAACCCTGTCTCTTTGTTTATAAGCTGCTGAAGTTTGGTTTTGTATTATCGGACCTATTACACAACACCACTTGACAGATTTCTACAAAACAGTGAGAGAGCATCGTGTAGGTTGAGAGAGAACTCGTTAAACACCAGGGGGCGGATGCGGGATTTTTTTCTATGCCTTGACGTGGATCATGATGAAAAATTATGTTGCATGTTTATGGATCTGACATCTACATGTTAGTGAGATGTTTGTTTCCACATGCTCTCGCAATATGTCAACCAGAGAGGCGTACATCAGTGAGGCGGAGGAGATAGGAATTGGAGTCAGGGATGATGCGGTCAACAGTCAGGTGGTGTTGCGTTCAAGAGCTGTGAGGGCGTAGCTCCCTTGAGAGGGGTGGGATGTGTATGGGTTGTGGAGCCTGCTCTTGTTAGCTTTTCCAGAATGAAGGACCTCCACCTTTGAGGTGACGGATGGGCCTCGGCAGAGGTACGCAAACATTCTCAGTCATGTCCATATGTTCGACATCCATCATTACAGACATGTCGGGCCCAATGGAAGATAATTCAAGGATACGTCTGAAGACAAAGGTCACAATCACTGGCCGGTCGGATCCCCCCTTATATGCAGAACTCGTTACTCCTCCTACATAAGGAAAGAATCAAGCCGTGGTGCCTCATGAATTATGACTTGTGTTTGCATTACCCAGAAGAGAGCCATGGAGACAATGTAGAATATACATGAGGTTGATGTCTTGTACAAGGGGTTGCGGCTGAGGCCGTACATGACCCACATGACCCGGAGCTGTTCTGAAGTGTTCCGATCTTTTATGTTTGAATATATTCTTCCACGCAGAGAGGATTCCTCCGCAGGACTTTACTCTGCCCATCACAAACATGGGGAAATATGTTTGTTTCCCGTCTTGCTGAGAGTCAGATGAGACAACAGATACCACCCCCCCCCCCCCCCCCCACGCAACCCCCCCCCCCCTCTCATATCTGTGAGTGTGCGAGGCTCCATCCAGCCGTTGGCTTTGGTTTGAGAGTGGATTAAACAAAACAACACACAAGACGTGATGCAAAGCTCGCTGTCGCTGCTGAATATAGGAGTGTGTTTGCAAACCAGAGAGGTGTCAACATCTGACTCTGTGAAAATGACAAATGGCATTCTGAAAATAAAATAAAAATTGCACTACTTTGTGTGTACGATTTTGGTCCAATTTTGTAACGCCTATGAATTAAAAAAAGAAATGCAAAACAATTACAAACAGACATTTTTACCAATGTGTAATCAGTATGTACAATCTGGGCTCCTGTAAACAACATGGCAGCCCCCGTGGAGAGGCCCCGCTCCGGATGTAAATATACAGTGAAGGTCTCATTTAAAGGTAGTCAAAAAAATTTAATCTATTTTTGATGATTATAAACTCATGTAAATTGTCAGTTTGGTATTGTTTGGTAATCTACATGTAGAAGTGGAGACACCTTGCACACTGCACCTTTAATGACAACAGAGGGCTGGCATAGATTGTCCTCCATGCTCAAATGGGGAGGGGGAGGTGATGGATACAATGTTCAACTGCACTCGCAGATATCACCAAATCTCACGCGCTACACCTTTACAGCTGCTGTCGCTGCAGTTGTGGCGAAAAGGAGAGGGTCCCGCCCACCTCTCCTCTCCAGCCCCGAATCCTTCAGTGGATCTGAGCCGGTGGTACTTTTGATCACAAAAATTCCGTCTCCCTCATGAAAAATACAAGGGTTTCCCCTCATCATCAATATGATCTGCACAGCTGTATCCCAAGTGATCCAACCCAGCGCATAATACGGCTCGCGCGTGTGACAGCTGCGTGTTGTGGAGTGATTGAAATTGATTCGTCAATGTTCAGCCATCACAGAGCCCCCCCCCCCCCCCCCGACTCCGCTCCTTGATCATTCAAAGTGAATCAGAGTTAGTCTTTGATCAGCCACCGGCTCCGTACCCGGGGAACGACACGCAGGCAAAGACAGGCAGCACGGTGGAGAGGACAGACACAGCCGTGTATTTAACCCTGCATTTCAATTTCTCTAATGATTATTCACGTCCAGTCACTGCAGAACAGCTCGGAGGAGGCCAGGCGTCGGACCAAAGTCTTTATTATGGATGATCTGAGTGAACATTATTGCGGTTGCTCCACGAAACAAACGCTTCAAGCAGTTATATTGATTAGCATTATCTGCTGGGAGACACGCTCCACGCAAATTGGCTTGGAGTCGGTAATTAAGAAATGCAACCTATTTCATTTTTTAATGTTATTACATATTATTTATTCATTGATCTTATTTTTGTGTTTGTTTATTTATCTGAAGGGGGCTTTTATGATGTTTTTTTCTTATTCAACCTTTGAGGAATACATTGACTCCTTTCTGTCATGTCCCATCACTCACGTTAAGTCTTGTCAAGTGTTAAATGTTAGATTCAGGTTTAGTTTAGATTCATGTTCAGGCCCTCATGTCTACTGCCTTGTCCTCAGTGGAGCACGTGTGGGTCAAATTAATGTCACCTTTTGTCCTGTCTTGCGCTCTTCGTTTGATCATGTCTCAACTTACCAACGCTTCCATGTCACGCTTTTTGATCTGCTGAGCTGCCAGGTTTTTGTTCTCGCTTTTTCTACCTTGTGTTTTGTCTAGTTTGGTATTTATTGCGGTGTCTTTTGTACAGCGTTTTTTGCTAGAGTGTTTGGTTTAATTAGTCAGGTCTTTTATTTTAGCCTAGTTTTCCCCCTTGCGAGTGATTTTCAGTTTTTTGTATTTTAGTATTATATCATCACAGTGTATTTTCCAAGCCTTGTCTTGACACCTCTTGTTGATTAATATTTGTATTTTGAACTTGAAGTCCCAATCTGCTTTTGTGTTCTTTCTAGTCACCGGTCGTTACACCTTCCCTACAAAGGTCATTTCAAAGCAAACAGCATTTGGATAAGAAATGGAAAGGTTCTAGCCTAATTTGAATCTTTATGTCTTCAAACGTTGATTACATAACCGCAATTATAGAAAACATTCATGTATAAGATACGTCAAACCAAATGCAGAAGCCACAACACGACTGCAAGAGCCAACAAAAGACACACCTCAGATGAGAAGTACTGCTGCAACATGTATGTAAACTATAATTAAACTGCCAAACACATTACACAAACGTCCTCCATAATAATCGTTTCCATTGAAGTTTTTCAGTATGTCACTCCATGTGTTTACAATTCACATCATTTGCTTACAGAAATTTGACAAATGAAGAAAAAACATGCGTGTGGCAGCATTACCTGGTCAAACAGGGATTGAAAGAAGTGAGAATGATGAATAGAAATATCAAAAAAATAAAATAAAGTACACGTTCACAGCATCATCATCATGTGGAGTTTAAAATGATGCCGTCATTATGATCGTTTTACAGAAATTAATATATACGGACTCTTTAACTTTGGAAGAGGCAAGAAAAGACATCGCTTAAAAAATAATGTAATGATTAATTAAATAAATAAGTAGCGAGAAGAAGAAGACGAAAAACAATAGGTAAAAGAGGAAATAAGAGAGAGTGTCACGGAGAGAGAGAGAGAGAGAGAGAGAGAGAGAGAGAGAGAGAGGGAGAATGTGTAAAGATAGGCAGAAGATGCAGAGGCCTATTGAACACTGTTGGAGGCTGAAATCGCTTGCACCATAATTTCAAACAGACAAGCATCACATTTTAAATGACAGCAGCTGCTGTTGCTCACTTTCACTCTGTGTGTTCGCCATCTGGCTCTTGCATGGATGTTGTCTGCTGGTGAGAGACATCTCGGCCGCCATAACTGTCAAAGTCAGGTTTCAGTCGTATTATTGTGCTTTTCGCATTGCTGTACTTTTCGGGGAGGGATCATTGCTTAATTCCTTCACTGGAGAGGGCCCAAGATTTCGTGTGTGTGTGTGTGTGTGTGTGTATGTGTGGTGGTCTAATTACCTGTCCAAGTCCAGCCAAACTAAAAGCAGCAGTGTTAATGCAAATCTTAGCAACCCCACAGCAGCACAGCCCCACCAGCCAGTCCAGGTGTGGGTTTATGTATACATTAAATTGCACATTAATTTGGATTTTTATCACCTCCTCCCACTCTCGCTGGGGGTGCTGCTGTGACAGAATGAGGTGAGGCACCCACAGGACCACGCACACACAAATTTGAAAAAGCAATAATGGGCTATAGCCGTACACCAGACGCTGCCATAGAGGAATATCATTTGTTTACATCTGATATTCAATCCTTATCACACAAAAATAGAATTAAAAAAAATTGCAATCTCCAAACTTTTGCTTCACGTACAATGAAAACTTTTGAGAAGACTGTTTGGTGTTGTATGTTTTTTTTTTTTTTATATATATTGACAAGGAGCAATTTGCTTACCAGGCTGAAATTACTGTTGAGGATGCCGTTTCTGTTTTTTTGATGCTTCTAAGGTGTTCGCACCCTCACAACGAGCCGATATCTTTGTCAGGATGTTGTTTTGATTTTTCTTCCGCTTTTAACACAGTCCAACATAGGCGTCTCCGCTTCAACCTCAAAGACAGGCTGCTTCCATCTCCCATAGTAAATTGGGTTTATTACTATGAGTTACACTGACGTGGACCATGTGTGATATTTGTGAAAGCTCTCCTCAAGGTGCCTGTTCCTCTTGATCTTTTCCACTGCTGCCTCTGTCCGTCAATGTGATTTCATTCCAACAGGCTTTCTTTTAAAATGCCAAGACATGATCATGAGGTGAGCCTACGATGGAGATATTCTCTATTTATAATCAGGCTCCTTACTGGCACAAGTAAATGGAATATAATCAATGCTTAATATCCAGGTAAAGTGGCATATGTAGTTTGTTTACATTTTATCGTTGTTGCTCTCTTTCAGAAACTATTGAGAAATGGTCCATAAACATATACGTAAAACATCCTGTTTGGAAATAATAGTCTTGATATCAATCCAAGAACATCTACATAGACAGTGTCGGTCCATTAGATTGAGTTGTGAGTGGCTACAATGCTCAGTCTGCCTTTAGTTCCCATCAGCTACAGTTCACTCAGCAAATTTTAAAGGTGCAATGTGTAAGATTTGTAGGAGAACCTATGGTAGACTTCAGTTGTCAATTAAACTCAAAAGATACTTAGTATGCGCACTCTGGGCTTCTGTAAAAAAAAACATGGCGGCCCCCGTAGAGAGGACCCGCTCTTCATGTAAATATACATTAATGAGCTCATCTAAGGGTAAGAAAAAAACATTTAGGTGATTATTAATTTTCAGCATGTAATTGTTTTGTAATATTCTTATGAGTGAGAAAAATGACATGACAAACATACACACTGCACTTTTAAAGCTTTATCTACAAAGTAAACATCACTTCCTGTGCTCGTGACACAATCACCTCACCTCAGATTGGTCTGGGACCCCGGGTGGTTGAGCCATATTGGCCAAGAAAGAAACAAAGAAGTATTGACCTGAATTGTCTAATTCAATTGAATTCAAAAAAGTCTAGAAGTGCATTTGATTGTTTGACAAAGTATATTTCCTGAGCCAGCAGGGCGCGATCAGTATAACTTGCATCGCTGAAACAGTCCTTTTCAGTCAAAGTCAACAGTCATGACTCTGGAGCAATGATAGGCCATGGGTGGAAGTATTCTCCACTTACAAAGACATAGTAGCAAACACAGATGAAGTAGGTTGTCGTCTCTGAGCCAAGTAACTGCCGAATAATAAATCTAAGGGCTCGGCTGTTAGCATTAGCGAAGGCTTTACAGACATGCAGAGGAATGTAAATAGTAGAATTCTCTGTATTTATATAGTGCTTCCTCTCATCTTAAATTCCACTCCCAAGTGTTTTAACCATTAAACCTATTGCAAACATTTATAAAGTGCATATGCAGTGTGTGCCGCGCTTCTCTCTATGAGAACATGGAGCAGTTAAGGGTTCAGTATATTGTCCAAGGACAATAAGTAAATGGAGTGGGTGAAACTGTGATCAAACCACCGTACGTCTGGTAGAGGCATGGCCACCCAAGTGTTTGACTATAGGTCTAACTGCATTCATTTGTTTGGCCGTGGTCCTGAGCCTTCACATTCAAATTCATTTTAGCATTCCAATTGAGGGGCAAACTCCGGTGCAAATAAATGAGGCACATTAAGAAGTTAAAATAATTGCACATCATCGGGTGGACACTGGGGGCAAATCCCCATGGACTCCCATGTTAAAAGTTTTGGTCCCAATCAGTCACATATTTTCCCTTGACAAATGTACGGGGGGTGGATTTTTTTCTAACTCGTTTATTTTTGTTTTAGCAACATTTGAAATTGCGCATGATTGAGAGTGTGGCTTCTTGACTGACAGCTGGGCCGACCTGCCAGATACCGCGGGTGATGCAAAAGCACCGTGCACCTGTGTGTGTTCCGGCTTATTGCCCGTTTTTAAATGAACCGGGAAGTAGGAGATTCAGCATGATGGCGACAAGGGACTCGCCCACAATTTGCTTCAATAAGCACTCTGCAGAAACCAACGGGTGACGTTACGGACGCCATGTCCATCTTTTTACACAGTCTATGGTTCCAATATTGGCCGTCTGCACTGGATTGAGCAAAATACTGGTTGTTGCCCATCGACTTGAGTCAACGGGTTCCGACTGTACAATTTGCAGCAATGAAGCTGTGATTTAAATTGTGTTATTCACGACAGAGAAAAGTCAAAAAATTAAGAACACAGCTCAAAGTGGAGGTCAGCGGTGAAAGCTGGCCGAACGATTGTGGTGCGACCCTCAGCCTGCAGGTGAGTATTCTTCATGCGTTTCGAGGAGAAACCGGAGCAGTGTGGTAGGCAATGCAAAGAAGCACAAAAGGAATAGCGAGTTGAAAACATCATGGGGGGAGCGAGAGAGAGAGAGAGAGAGAGAGAGAGAGAGAGAGAGAGAGAGAGAGAGGGAGAGAGAGGGTGGGTAAGGTGAAAAGAGAGAGGACTGTAAGATTGATGTGAGGTTGCGCGAGAGGAAAGACAGAGCGGTGGTGTGGGCGGGCGGCGGCAGGGGCTCCTGCTTGGGTGCAAGCAGAGAGAGTGCGAATCCATAGGATATTGGATGTCCTGACCTGGCCAGTGGAGGGCGTGAGGATGGATTGGCCACCACGGACCCACCGAGAACACAAGAACAAGGGAGAGGGAGATGAGATGGGGTGATGGAGGTGTGGAGAAAAAGAAGGGAGTAAGGAGAATATCAATTGCCAGACAGAGACATGTATGGATTTCTCTTCCGTCTCTTCAGAGCCCAACTTTACAGCGGCAGCGCAGGAGTGGATCGAATTGGGAGGGCGAGAAAAAGTGCCGGCTGATCCTCCCCAGAGAAATCAACACTTATGCATGAAAAGCTTCTTTGACTATGAACTTTGTTTTCCGACTTGTCGTTCAATAGGATGCACTTGTCTTGTTGTCCTTCTGTTTACGAGTCACCACAGTAAAAGTAACATCAGGCGGTGACAGAGAATAATGAACGCCTCATAAATGATCCCCCTCCCCCCCCCCCCCCCCCGCGCCCCCCTCACCGCCTCTCCCCGCCCGCGCGCGCGCCCGCACGC
>JAFBJT010006446.1:130279-149060 GCA_016785325.1 Chascanopsetta lugubris
AGGGGAGGGAAAAGTTGGTGAAAGAGAGAGACAGGGAGGGAGAGAGAGAGAGAGAGAGAGAGAGAGAGAGCGAGAGAGACAGGGAGGGAGAGAGAGAGAGAGAGAGGATGGAGGAAAATCCCAGAGCTTCATCTTCTCTCTTCATATCTGCTCTGCTGTGAAAAGCCTCGCAGACATAATTTCCTGTTCAGCAATTTGATTTTTCTCTCCCGCTCGACTTAAATCCGACTCTGCCGGCGAGAGACGTAACCACGGATACGATCTCCTCCTCAGCCCCGACCCACAACAACGCGTCCCTCAACTTTCACTTAGATTACAGCAGAACTCCACAGATAACGAGTTCAAGTCGCACAACTGCAACAACCGAGGTCACACAACACAGAGAAGTGAGAGGGGTGAGGCCGGGGGAGAGAGGGAGGGGAGGAAGAGAGCTCTTAGGATGGGGGGAGTGATGTGAGGATGGGGGACAGTGATGTGAGGATGGAGGAGAGAGAGGTGAGGATGGGGGGTGAGGATGGGGGGTGAGGATGGGGGAGAGGGGGTGAGGATGGGGGAGGGGGGATATGAGCGGGAGAACAGCTGCAGTATCAGACTGGTTGTTTTCATAATGAGGGCGATAATAAAAATATCTGCTGAGTCATGACTTCAGCTCCAGCTGAGTCACTCGTCTGAGGCTCCAACGCTAATTAAAGAAAACATCATTTGTTACCGTGGCAACGTCCATAATGTGTCTCTGGACTCCAGCACTTTGTATCTCCTTCCTGCGTCGCTGTCACCTCAAAGGCTCCACTCTACAAGAACACACAGAGAGGAGAGGATGAAACACAACAACAACAACAACAACAACAACAACAAACAGAGCGGACACACAGGTCTGAGAGATGACGTCATCATCAGGCAACACAACAACAACAAACCAGATTCCTTGAGGGGAAACAACAGAGAGGGACATTCATTTCGTCCAGAGGACACAGATAAATCAACATATATAAAATATATAAACTGTAGATTTGTATTTATTCTGTTTTAAAATACATTTACTCTGTTTGGACCCGAGGTTGAAGGACAACTCCACTGAACATGACACAACCAAGATTAAAGTCTATTGTATCTATCTATCTATCATCTATCTATCATCTATCTATCAATCATGACTGACTCACTTTTGCCTCAAGTGGCCAAACTGTGAGCTGCAAGTGTTTTGTATTTCATGACTGGCCTGATCCTCAGGTTCCTCAGGGAGAGAACAGGTGGTGATAAACCGGTGTCTCTTACCAACAGAGTATAACTGCTGAATCCAAAGATGGTCAAACATTGATTCTTGTAAAACAGCTGCTTGTTTGAAAGAAATCATCGACCCCAGTTCTGAAAACAGATAGAATCCATCGCCATCAGATACTTCACACAAATATTGCCGAGCCAACACTTAGTGCGCTAACCACTTATTGATCCCTTTAATCACTTCACGGGAAACTGCTGCATAATCAGGAGCTCATCTACATTTTCTCCTCATTATTCCGTCCTCGTGCTCGTCAGCGCAGGAGGCGGGTCCTCGGCCGGGTGGCAGCTTTGAGCTTCACATCACATCACTTCACGGGGTCCGTCTGTGGTTAGTGAGCGGACGTGAGAGGAGGAGCCTGCGGCGCGGCCGAGATGAAGGAGGCGGAGTCACTCGGGTCAACGCCTCCTCCTCCTGAAGCAGACGGGGGCTCGTCCTGTCCGTCCTCATGTTCCTCATCCACTCATCTCAGGGATTCACCAGAAACAACAACTCACGGACTTGAGGAGGCTCCGTCTGCATCCACACTGACTCACTGCAGCATCCTCATCCACTCTGTGTTTACTTCACTTTGTTTACTGATTACAGGAAGTGTTCTCTCTGATTTACAGCTCACGCTACTCCATCTCTTCACGTTCCCTCTGGCTCCATCCGCAGTGATCAGAGTATTTTCGTGGTGTTTCTTGACATCATGCAGAAGCCTAAAGGCTTAAAGGACAACTATGTAGGATTTAGTGGCATCTAGTGTTGGGGTTGCTAATGGCAAGCGGCTACTTTTTCATCCGCGCTGTTTGTATTTATATTGTATCGTTTCTATTTCATTTTGTTTTTCTCTGCACATTTTTCATTTTTTCAAATTGCACAATTCTTCCCCTGAATACTTCAATAAATGGTGTGAGCAGCCGTACTATGTGAATCCACTGTGGGATTAATAAGATCGTTCTATTCAAATCTCATCGCACAAAATGACCCGGTGGGCAGATCATTGATGTCAGCTGTGGTCAAGCTAGCGCTACTTTCAGCGGCCACAAACGCGCGAGCAGCGTTAGCCACTGTTGGCGAAACGGATCGGGACTCTGACACACGGAATAAAAAAAAAATCTGACTAAGATTAGGGAACAGAATAAAACGCTGATCGAGAAATTCCTACTTGAATGCTGCAGTCACTGTGTGGAGACGGATCAGATCAAAGGATCTCTCGCACAACATGACATCACTTTGACAAAGAACTGATATCGACACCAAACATCCACCCGTTTCCTGGAGGTTCTGAAGTTTCCGTCTCCTCCCGTTTGATTAGCCGAGCTTTAACGACAGAAACCATTAAGAATAACAGCTCATTGCTGGATCTCTCTCATCAGTGCACTTAATGAACTAAGTGTCTCTGATACTTTACGTGGCTCTTCATCATCTTCGGCATCGTGCCGTTTTATATGAGGCCCCGTGTATTTTGCATACGGCAGCAGATTTATGGAGGAAGGTCGTAAACGGGTGGAGGTGGATTCAGCAGAGTGGAGAGACGCTGCTCAGGATCCCTCAGTGTTTTCACACCACATTCATGTTTACATGGAAGCATTAGAGGAGGCGCCGGACCTCTAAAGGGAGCAAAGCGCCGCCTCAGCAGACGGTGTCTTTGAGAGTGAGAGGTGAACCTTTGTGTGGGTGTGATGTCTGAGGCCTGTCGGTGTTAATGGAACCTTCGACAGGCCCATAGTTTGCTGATTACTTGGCAGCGTGACGCAGGCGCGCTGCTGCTCCCGCCCTGCAGGGGGACGAGCAGGAAGTACATATTAAGATGGTGCTTTTGGCCGCGGACCAGGGCCCTCTCTCCTACACACACACACACACACACACACACACACACACACACACACACACACACACACACCCTCACAACCTCAAACGCTCACAAGGCACCATAGGTGGCTCTTAATCACATTATCCCTGCGAATGTGGCGAGCAGCATGATGTCTTAAACACACTTCAGCGAGGTGTGTAATCATAATACACACCACAGTGAGTTAGGCCACACACACACACACACACACACACACACGCAGAGCGGATGTATAGATGGAAGCAGACAGTAGAAATGAGCAGAGTGCAGATGTTTGTACAGATGTAGAACAAACACATAAATGCACTCACACACACATGAAGGTCCAGATGCTGCTGTGGAGGCGCCTGCACGCATGCTACACATCATGTGGAGAAGTTAGAGAAGAACAGGATTCACACACCAGCTGCTGCTGATCACTTTCTAATCATCAATTCAGGATTTCTTTTTTTTTTTTACATCCAGATGATCCAGCCTGTACTGTACCTGAGACCGGAAGAGCTTCTTAGCCCAGTTACTGCCCCGATTTAAGGCCAATAATCAATTCTGACATTGTCGCACAACACAAGGAGCCAAATGCACGAGGACGGTGAACAGGTTCAAACGAAGGCTTTATTCTCATGTGGTTGAGTCGCACAGAGTCTCCGTGGGCAGAAGTCTGCGTGGCCGCAGGACGGACAGACCTCACGACACAAACACAGGAACAAAGGAGGGAGAAGACGAGGACGTAACTAGGAGACGGGATCAGGAAGAAGACGGGGAACAGAACGAGACAAGGACACAGGACAGAGGGGAGGAGGCGGATCTGAAGGGAGGAGAGGTGACGAGCGGCGGGTGGAGTCAGTGGGACCGAGACCAGACAGACGAAGAGCAGACAGAAAAAACCTTCACCCAAATAAAACCAACACAAACGGACTGAGGTGACTGACGCAGACTCAACTCACGGGACATGACAGGGATCGGTTTGGAATATTTTGATAATCAATAAAAGCAGCTAAAACCATGAGTTGCTGAGGCGCAGATTTTGTCTTATTGATTTACTGTATCTGATCAAACAGCCACTGGAAAACCACAGGGTTCAACTGTGGCAGATGAGAATGAAAAAATCTCATCAATCTCTCGTCAATCTCTTCACCGTCTCATTAACTAGTTCTCTGTTGAGGGAATATAATAAATAAAGGTACAGTCTGCAGGATTAATGGGTCCGTGCTGGTAAACATACCTGTCAAAGTTGGCCCCGCCTACTCTGTTTGAAAGCACCAATAGGATTTGGTGTGTGCGCGACATACAGTACCGATAACTGTTCTGTAGTAGAATCACATTTATTATAGTAAAGCTTCACCTTTCATTCGCTGGCGCAGAGAAACATCCCATAGACAACATACACAAATCCTTCGGACTGCACCTTTAACCTCAAACTGAAGAATCCTTATCTCTGAATCCACATGTTTGAAATGACACTTTACATATCATCCACTCGCCGCCAGGCAGCAATGTGATGCCAGAGCAGCAGCAGCAGCAGCAGCAGTAGCAGCAGCAGCAGCAGCAGCAGCAGCAGCAGCAGCAGCAGCAGCAGCAGCAGCAGCAGCAGCAGCAGGAATGTGGTCGCAGCTTCTCCCAGAAACAAAACTCAATAGTCAATTCACCTGCTGGACTGATTCCCCTGGCTCCGCCCCCTCCACTGTCCGATCAATATGTCATTTATCAGCAATAAAGCCCGGCCCTGCCTCAGGCTGGTTAGTGTATGTCGGTATGTGTGTTTCTGCGTGTCGTGGCAGGCTGAAACACACACACACACACATACACACACACACACACACACACAGATCCAGTTGGAGGCGCTACAGGCAGTGATCCTGCTCAGTGGGATGTGATGCAGTTCGTTTGTGTTGAGCTTTGATCGTCTCAAATCTGCTTCTGTTTCAAACAGTCAATTCAAACAATTGATGTTTTACACGCGATAAAATCAGTTCTGCAGCAGAGCAGCGTGTTAGCATTTAGCTCAAAGCTCCAGGGCCTTCATCATCATCATCATCATCATCAGTGTAGCAGAGAAACATCATCCTATCGTTATGGCGACTGAAGAAACGACAATAATGAAATGTGGTTGGAGGTTTATAAAAGAATATCTTGATCTAAGACAATGATCTTAAGATCAAACCTGAACTTTGCAGAACAACAGGAACAACAACAACAACATGGACGGACGTTCCACATGTTGATCCATCATTTTACTCTCATCTATCAGCGGCTTGTGTGCGATAGGCGCTTCCAGTCAGGTTAGCATCCTCGGATTCAACATCTGTACTTGTTTACTTCACATCAGACTTCATACTCATAACGAAGCCTCTGCCGCAGAATCAATCCATGACTTTGCAGAGTTCAGAACCAAAGGTCTCCTCCTTCCTCTTCCCACGTTTCACCTCGGAGATGAACCAGAAACCACCTGAACATAAGAAAGATCTCCCTCCCTCCCTCATCTCGCCCCGGAGCCGCAGTCAGGCAGCCGGACTCCATCAAGCTGTTTGCTGTGACTGTATAACGGCGGGAACCCGCCTCACCTCTGCGCTGGGCCGGGGCTGTGTGGCGTGCAGCATGGCGACCTGCTGGGGCGGGGTGCGTGATTGATGGCGGCGTTGCGAGGAGGATTACTACGCCGCCATGCAGAGGCAAATTAATCATTCTGACACGGCGCCTGACATGTAATTTCTCCCCTGCACGTCGGCGTGCTGGAACCTGCAGCAGGTGAAAGGCACCAATACGAGCGGTGTTTACCGTCAGGGGGGCGGAGCCACGTTCAGGCCTCGGCTATTTACATGTTGTATTAACATTTAAATGAAGAGATTTGTAAAGGAGCCGGCGCTCCCGGTGGGCGTTGCCTCACAGCTGCTGGGAGCCTGATAGTGCAGCAGCAGTGATTATCAGCAGCAGCAGCAGGTGAGCCACCGGGTCAGGACCATTCCAAGTCACGTCACTTTAATAACCTTGTGCTGAACAAGTGCACTAAACAGAGACGGATGATACAGCAGAGTTTGTTTTCATTAGTATTACAGCTGCAGCTCAACACACTCTTACTCTGGATTGAGACGCAGCCTCACAGCTGGACGGCATTTAAAATACTAACTCTAGTGTTGCAGAGCAAACATGGGCCATCAAGAGATTTGACACACCTATATATCTCTCAGAGTGATCATCATTTTATATGAAGCAGCGTCTGAAGAGGTGAAACGACAATGATTCTGACATGTTGTGAGAAACATTTTTGCTGAGTTGTAATTACTGATTAAAGACTCCCATGTTACAATGATCCACTTTAAAGGTGAATGAAAGACGTTGAAAACTATAGTTTTGGTCTAAACCAGTTACATGGTCACCAGGAAGTAGGAGGAGTTAGGCATCGGCAAGATGGCCGACGAGTGAACGGCCTCATGAGCACTCATATGCAGAAACATATGGGTGATGTCATGGACAAACCGAAACAATCTAAATTCATGAAGTATTCTTCTAAAGTCCAGAACTTTTTGGATTTTATAGATTTAGGACTTTTGGGGAATTGATCAAACAAATCAAAAGTCAAGCCAAAGAGTAGACTCACGGGATGGAACCTCACGCTGGAAAAAGAAAAAAAGAAGCGACTCCGAGTCGCTGATGGAAAGTGACAGAGCCAAAGGGCATTTTTGAACCAATCACATATAATATTTTCTTGTGTCTGTCAGACGTAGTTGTCGTCGTTGGTGGAGGAGGAGGAGGAGCGGTGGTACCTGGATTTTCCTGTTGGCAGTGAGTGAATTCATCAAAGTGTTTTGTTTGGAAGTCAAAAGAATTAGAGTCAGATGTTGTGACGTCTGAGTGGAGATCGTGTGACGTCAGATCGATCTGACAACGTCCACAACGTCTCCAAATGAACAAGGTCCACTGTTGAAGCCTCAGACAGAGTTTAGACCACAGACTGTGTATAAAGATGGACGACGGTTTCAGTAGAGTGGCACGGAGGCAAATTGTGGGCGTGTCCCTCGTCGGCCATCTTGCCGAATCCTAACTCCTCTTGGTTCTCGGTTCATTCAAAAACGGACAAAGAGGCGGAGCACACGCGGCGCGGAGGGTCGGCTCGTGGTGCCGTCACCTCGTCCGCGCTACGTAACAGGTCGGCTCGGGTGTCAGTCAAGAGGCCACGCCCTTAATTATGCCTAAAAAAATTCACCCCCGTCCAGTTAAATAACACGTGACTGATTGAGACCAAAACTGAAGTTTGTACGAGACCAAATGTTTCATTCTCCTCTGAAGTCGATCATTTTAACATGGGAGTCTATCTGCTCCCTTTTGGGCTCAGCCCCCAGTGGTCACCCTGTGAACTGCAGGTTTTTTCACTTCCTATTGTGCTTCTTCCGTCTGCAGCGGAGGTTGATCCTCGGTTTAGTCTGAGGGATCGTTGACCCGTCGCTCAGAGACTGTGAAACGTCTCGCGATGTCATCAGAGACGTCAGCGTTGTCCTCAGAGGACGTGTCCGTCCTCCACACTGGCCCCCGACGTTCAGCCTTTCAACAGCCTGTCATGCAGCTCCTGATACAGAGGAACAAGGCCAAAGGCCACGTTCAGACCAATCACAACCCATTCCACTCTCTGTCCACTGGACTGGAGTCCGCCTGCATGGGTTGGTATTGTGTCTCACTCCGGTTGGTCTGATCTCAAGTACAGAAACAAACACTGTCAGTTTCACTGAGGTTTGTTTCCCTGAAGCTTTTCAGCTGCAGAGAACAGGATGATCCAGAGAGACGGCAGAAGACAGACAGAGAGAGGGAGAGGGAGAGAGAGAGAGAGAGGGAGAGAATGGAATCGTTAAATTCTCTGAGTTGATGCAATCCAGGAGGTTTGAGGAGCCGCAGGTTGTGAGGTGATGTGGAAAGACTGAGGTGAAGTGATGATATAAGATTCTTGTTTGTAGCCGGGAAAGCAGCCGTGACTGGTGGTGGAGAGAGAGAGAGAGAGAGAGAGAGAGAGAGAGAGAGAGAGAGAGAGAGAGAGAGAGAGAGAGAGAGAGAGAGAAGCCCTCAAACAAAGTAAGTGAAACTTTATAGATACAGCACATTCATTACAGGTGGGAACACAATGTGCAGCACCGAGCTCCAGATACTCCAGTTATTAAAAAGGTGAAACTACAGATTAAAACAAACACCAGATGAAAAAGGATGGAGTCGCGATTAAAGGGGAGAATGATTACATTTAGAAAAACAAAGCATCTGTTCCTTCCAAATTAGCATCAGGATATTTCATCTTCAACTTAATCTGCTATAAAAAGCTAATTACCACCTTTATGATCATCAGCACCTCTGTTTCATTTTCTTTTTAACGAATGCATCAAGTGTGAGGTCACAGCGTCTGAACGCAGGAAACAACAACACTCCATCACATTGTTACCATGGTGACCTCTGTCACTAAGGAAACACCGTCTTGCCTCTTATGTTGAAATGATGAAATTAAAGATGTTGAATGCCGCCACAGATTCATGACATCAACATTCCGGTCTGTGCTGCATCATGACCCGTGATGTGGAGATTACGCGAGACCTCAACACAACACGGGATGTTTGCACGTAGCTGCAGATCAATGGCGGTTGTAGGGTCATTGGGATCAGTATTGATACAGAACGCTGATTAAACAAAGCCCACTGCTGATATAACATGGCCGTCAGTGGATTCTCTGACCGCTTAGAAAGAGGAGTTAGCACAAGTACAGTTTGGACGTCATGTGATTGTGTTTCATCGAAGCCTTAAAGCTGCGGCTGATTGATCAGGTGTGCTCCTGTGAGCGGCAGGTTAAATACAAACAGTCTAACCAGCTGTAAAATGAAAGCACACGAGGAATCAGCACTAATCGATCAGCAGCACCCAGTCAGGCAGACACCCTGAGGAACCCATCCAACACCATCAACCACAGACCCGATAACCTCTGACCAAACAGCTGATCAACCCACAAACCGCCGAGACGCCAAACTGAACAATCCATACATTGACCAGTAACAATGCCAGTCAACTGATTAGATCAGACAATTGGCAATTAGCAACCAGTGGGTAAAGAAACAATCAACCTCGGAGAAAGAAGACCGTTGAATCAGCGTGCAGCAGAGCTTCCAATAAAATAAGGCAGAGGGAACAGAATTTTATATTCTCTCCAACATAGAAAAACAGCTTTAAAGGTGCAGTGTGTAAGATGTGGTGACATCTAGAGGTGAAGTTACATGTTATACCATCACCTCACCCTTCTGAACATGAAGGAGAACCTGTGGTCGACTTCAGTTGTCATTAAAACTCTAACGATGTTTAGTACGTCCACTCTGGGCTACTGTAACAACATGGCCGCCCCCACGGAGAGGACCCGCTCCTCCCGTAAATATACATTAAAGGGTGATGGGGGGAAACAAAATCATTTGGTGATTATGAATTCACGTCAGTATGTCATTGTTTTGTGACAGAAATGAGGGGAATCTTACACACTGCACCTTTAAATGTTTCCTGACATCTAACTTCATATCTTATTTTGGTCCACACCTTTAAAACGTCTCAGCCTCTCCAGACACAAATCAATTCAGCGCTCGAACTTTATCGTCCCCAGAACCAGGAACAATATCCCGTGAATATCAGCGTGAGGAGGCGACCGGGAGCAGACGTGAGATAAAGCAGAGAAGAAAAGAAGGGAGGGACAGTGGGAGGAGTTAGGAGAGGAGGTGACAGAGAGAAGGGGACAAACAGAGGTGTCAAAAAGACGTGTGGACACATCCAGGAAGACACTCACTCTAACTGTGTGTGTGAGCAGCTGGATGTACAGAACGTACGGTTACACAAACACCATCAGAAGATTTATGTCACACTGGTCTCGGGCCGACGGGCACTATTTTCTGTAAATTAGATTTCGGCCATTTCAGCAAAAAGTACAAAGAGTCTAAATTGACCGAGTCAGTAAAAACTGGTTCGATGTTGGACGTAGGAACTCAGTGTGAAACATGAATCTAGGGTCATGCGTTTTAATGAACGTCACTGTGAGAAGTGAAGGAGAAGAAGAAGCTGCAGTCTCCTCATACTGTCCTCTGCTCCAGCTCCTGTTTTCACTCGCTCCCTGAAACGCTCTGCAGAGCCCCCCCCCACACTGAAAAAATCCCACAACACACCGACTGTCTCTCGTGATGAGTCGACTGTTTCCCGATGATGTCGTCGCCCATTGAGATCTCGAGCTCATGGATGCGACTGAACACAGGAAGCACAACATGCTGTTGTGAAATGCCCGAGAGACCACCTCCTGTTGTTTTCTTTTTTTAAAGCATGCATCACAATCACAGGCACGGTATTCTACTTCCTGTTTGAGTTTCAAAATAATTGACAGACACTGAAATTCAGTAAGATTTGAACCTTCAGCAGGAGCAGGAAGACGATACACACATTTTACGAATTGACGTTTGAACCCAAACTGTGTCAGCGCCTTGAATCTGTCTATTGAGCAGCTCAGGAGGCTGCAGGTCAAAGGTCGGCCCGATCAAACCCTGCAGAGTGTGAGCGAGATGAATTCATGACGAAATGTAAATATGGGTCTGGCTGCAGGTGAAATAAATCTCCATAATTAATTTTATTGACAAGCTCTTTCCCATGGTGTCACGTTTTAGCGATGATGTCAGCAGTTTTCACGCTCGCCTCAGTCTCTCCAAAATATAAACACACAGGTTTCTCAGTGAACATGCTGAAAACATCTTAGTTGTAAGTATATAAATGTACAATAAATACAATCTACTCGCATTTTATAACTTAAACTGCAAAACACATTTTTTTACTGGATATTTCATTTGACATTTTGGCTCATTGAATTCGATCAATTCAAGCTAAAAACTTTTCAGCTATGGTTGTTTTGGCAGCGGTAACGAGAAATGTGATTTTTATTGATTACAAAAAACCTCAGGATCTGTCCCGGCGTTTTATCTCGAGGAGTCAGGCTGAACGAAAAGTGGGAGGGAAACGTAAACGTGGCAGAGACAGATCGACGATTAATACAAATTAGAGTTTGAGTCAATGAATCATTTCTGAATAGAATGACTGACATTAGGACTCTACATCCCAGAGTAAGATTCAAAATGTAAAATGCCCCCAGACAATGTTCGCACCATACTGCCATCTGCTGTTGATCATTGAAATAACAACGTATGAATGTAAACATGTTACATACGTGACATCTGACTCATCCTTGATAAAAGTGCTGAAGCGTCAGATGAGAGTTTGTCTCCTGGAGCCGGAGACGCTCTGTAGAATCTCTGCATCGGGAGCGTGGACGCGCATATTAAGTAATAAAGTGTTTTCCTCTCGTTATGAGGCCGAGTTACTCATTTGTTTGCTTGTTCCTGAATATTGCAGAACAGACTGTAATGAGCTCCGGGTCTTTGGCTAAGTTTTCCCTCAGGACTCTGAAACTTTGTGAAAAAGCTCGAACAACAAATAAAGTTTTATATTCTGTACACGCTCTGCTATACCGCCAACATAAAACCAAACGTTGTGTATTTCATCATCATGATGAATATTGTATTTATCTCTCTAAAAACAACAATTAAACTAATAAGACGAAAAATGACTCTTTTAATGGTTTCCCCGAGTAGCTTTTTTAAGTTATATTGTTTATACAAATTTTCCATGACTGCTGCAGTAGTGTAATAACAATCCAATGATCGCCTACATCTTTCTTTAATATAGATGTACTGAATGTTAAGATTCAGACACATTCCAAAGTTTTGTTATTTATGAAATAAAATTTTTTTTTAATCATACTTTAGCTAAAAATACTTAAAGACCAAAGGCGTTTATGTGTTGATTTTCACAAATCAACAAAAGACAGCCAGGCTGCAATACCACTTTCTCACCACTATAGTGAGTCATGAGCCACTTCACCTCTCAGACCTCCTCTCAGCCTGGAGAGGCTTCACCAGCTAAAACGGAATCTTTTCTATTTCGAATGCTGCTGTTCTTGGATCACATGACTTGAAGGTGTGTGTGTGGGGGGGGGGGATTCAGGCTCTCTGGGTGCTGATGCTGCACATCTCAGATGATAAGATACTAACAGACCCCCTTTAACATGGTTCTTAAGGGAGGGTCTCAGCAGAGAGCTGCTCACACTGACACATCATCGCACAGGAAACAACAACACACAAGAAATATTCCTCACGTTTCACCACGCGGAACCAAGGAAAGCCTCATTTTCCTCTGCTTGAGTAGTACTTGGTATTCTGTGTGTGTGTGTGTGTGTGTGTGTGTGTGTGTGTGTGTGTGTGTGTGTGTGTTGCATATGGTTTGTGTTAAAGCCATAAATTGATGGGTATAATTGTAAATGCCACAGTGCTGCCCTCGTCCTCTCTGATCTGCATTTGGCTCCGACTCTTCATAAAAACACACATAGCAGCTGCTTTGGTAGAGTTCCAGTCTCCCTCTCTCTCTCTCTCTCTCTCTCTCTCTCTGCCTTTTAATCATTATTATTCTAAATTCATAAAAACGTCAGGCAGATACTATAGGCTTAATGTGGCCTCGCTCTAATGCAATTAAAATGAATCCTGCTGACATCAGTCTCCCTCGTCCCCGTTTCCCAAAAAGCAACTGGGACTTTCCTCCTCTGCCGGTTTTAAATGGAGACATTTACAGGAGATGTTCCTGCTTTAAAAAAAAATAAACATTTTTCATCCAAACCCCGGGAGAAGACATCTCGCCGCTCCCTCCGCCCGGCACACGCCACAAAAACAGATGGCGGTGCTGCAGATCAGCTTCCCCGCTGCGACCGCAGACGCTCGTAAAATGAGCCGCGCTGGATGTGACGCAGTTTCATCAGGGCCAGAATATCTTGTCATGCGAGCGGCGAGGAGAAGAACGTGGAGCTGAATAACAATATGACACAATGTCAGGCAATGACACAGCCGTTCTCCTGGGACCGGCCGGGGAACCCGGGAGAGAGGGAAAGAGAGAGAGAGAGAGAGAGAGAGAGTGTGTGTCCGTGTGTGTGTTCAAGTACAAATCCAACAGTTCCATGAAATCTGACACCTCCAGGAATGGGTTATATTTTGACTTTACATATTTAGTAAACGGATCGAATGAAAGAAAGAAACCAAGAATTGTCTGTCTTTGTCAACCAGGTGCAGATTGAATTTTAAATATATTTATTTTATCCTCTCGATTCAAAATATCAAGTATTTGTTCAAAGTTCGAAGGAATTCTCTGAGTTCAGCCTTGAGATCTCGTGTCGAAGAGGTCAACAACATGATTTGTGACCTTGCATCACAATGATCTTGACCTTCGACCCTTGAACAGGATTATCTGGAGGTATTGATACATCCACAGCTCCATGAGCAGATTTCAAAAGGTAAAAAGATCAGAGCAGACCACAAACACCTGATCAATACATGATTAATTTGAACTAAAGGGTTCTACAGAGTAAAAAAAAACATTCTTAAGCCTGACTTATCTTCAACCTGAAAACAGTGAGCCTTCTGCCACTAATGTCTTTCAAATATATCCCTGATCAAACCACACATTTCTATATAACTAGAATGATGAGAAATAACAGTTGTGACATCAACCAAAGACATCGATGTTTTTCTCTGTGGAGATATCTTGTGGATTTTGTTTTAGAAATATGAAACACTCAAATATAAGTTCTACTGTCCCTGTTTGTGAATTCAAACGGCGCAAACGTCATAACAGTCGGGTTGAGCGCGGCGCTAAGCTATCACAGTGTGAGCTAACGTGCATTGACAACAGTCAACGAGCTCGTCTTCCTAAACAAATATGGAAGGAGTCTGACTGCGAGCGAGACCAACAGAAGACGGACGACTCGGCCTCACACGGCAAAGTCTAATGCAGTTTGAAGGCTGCGAGTTGTAAGTTGATGGGATCGTTGCAAAGGCACAAAGCTGCTGGAAAGACGCCTAAAGCAAAACAAAGCTCCCCCCTCCGGCTTCCCGAGAATCAAAGTCTCCAAGCTGTGACAAAGAGGAAGTCACAACGAATCCCCACACGCTGCGATTGACCCTGTTGCTTGTTCGACTTGTCAACTCAGCCATGGGAAAGCAGCGGCGACACAGATGTGACATGCCTGGGAAAAGACGTCTGATGGCTGGCTAAGAGCAGACGGGGAATATGGAGGAGAATCAAAGAGGCAAAGTGGAGATGGGCTTTGATTGATGAGGTTTGATGGAGCTTATCTGTGGCAGGCAAACAGAGGCGCAGACATCGAGTCCACAAAGCAGAATTCAAAGTGGGAGTCATGTCGGCGCAGAGTGACACTTCGTTCCCTTGAGCCCTTTCCCACTTCCGAAAGTTTGGGGCCGTGCCTGAAATTTCAAAAGAAAAGCGAAGATGACTTCAACCCTTTCTCTGTTTTCTATTTGCAGGAGTTGACGTCTCGCAGCATCTCTCTGTTCACAGCTCTGTGCGCTGGATTGAATACGACCTCTCGCTGGTTAGACTGGTGGGCGGAGGCAGAGTGGAGGAGGGTCTGACCCGGTGACCCGTACGTTTGGGTGCAGCTTTATATATGGGGTCATTCTGGGGCCTGTGCTCCCGACCACTACATCCTACACCTGCGTTTCAGACGAAACATACACTATTCATGGCTTCCATGGACCGGTTTACCATCTCTGTCCCAAATGCCAAAGACAAAATAGCTGCAGATGCTAATACACATTCATTTATAGATGGGTATGATAATACAAATAATAACTGATTGTATTCATACAGCGCTGTTCTAGACACTCAAAGTGCTTTGCAGCTCAACCACCACCAATATGTAGTGCCCACCTGGGAAACGCACGGCAGCCATTTTGTGCCAGAGCGCTCAGCACACACCAGTTAGAGGTGAAGAGGGAGGAAGTGATTTGAGCAAATCAGAAGTGAGGGATGACAGACAGGAAGTTATTTATTGATTTATGGAGAAGGGGTGGGAGCAGGTGAGTTATACTCCCCCCGACACACACACACACACACACACACACACACACACACCCTCGCCCTCGAATATGCATCTTTGCTTTATGTTTTGCTATTTTGTTTACCATGTCTTCATAGATGTGCATAAATATTTCATTTTGCTCTTTGTTTATGTATGTTTGTCTTTGTCTCGTTCCTGCACACGAAAGGTAAACATCTCAATCAATCAAGCGAAGCTCAATAAAGCCCAATGCATCAATGCTTCAGGCTGGAGGTGATGGTGCAGTGGTGCAGGGGGGTGTTTTATGAGAAGCGCCCACTGAGCGTAACCCCACAGCAGAGCAGGAGTTCTTCAGGACCACCCCTTTGTGAAGGTGCCTTGTGACTGCTGCTTCCAGCAGGATGGAACATCCCCTCTTACAAAGCTCCATCTCTAACAGCTTTCTTGAACATGACAATGAATCCACTTCAGTGGAGCAGCCTCCACACACTGCACATCCAAATCCAATAACGGGGGGTGGGGGGGCACCCCTGGGACCCCGCGGAATAAGAGTGAGATTTGTTTCATCGATGTGCAGCCGACAGATCTGCAGCGACGATGCTATCGTGTCAATATGGAGCCAAACCTCAGAGGATTCCAGGTGCTTGTGAAATCAATGTAAAGAATTAAAGCGGTTGTGAAGATAAAAGGTGGATCCGACTCAAGTGTAGCGAGTAATCTGAGCAGTGGGTTCCATTCTCCTGTTTACTCCACCTCTTCTAACATCCTCACCCCTCTCCCCCTCTAAACTCCTTGCGCTGCACTCTGACAGCCCCCCCCCCATCCCTCTCCCACTGATAAGACGTTCCTAGTAATCCCCCAGAGACCCCGCACCATCCAACCACCCTCCCCCCACCAACTCCAACTCCTGTTGCAGTAATACGCTGGATTGATCGGGGCAGATCCATACAATTAGCCAGGAGTCAAAGCTTTTGAGTGAGTGTCCTGTAGGTCCAGAAGCGCTGAGTCAGAGGGGCCGGCCTCCGTCAGGCCTCATCCTCATGCGGCGCCCGGCTGTCACCGGCTCCGGACCAGTCATTACGCTCAGGGCGCTGCAGGTCTTCACGCCTGTTGTTGGTTCATCATCGCCGCAGTTTGGACTTTGCGCTGATCTTTGACTCTGTGAGAGGAAGTTTGTGTATTTTGTCCATCTGCGGCAGTGAGGTCAAAGGTCATACACCAACATAAAACTGACTTCACAAGCTGCAGGACTGTAAATTCGCACCCGTTTCTGGGACCTCGCCCGAATTTTGTCGTGACCGTGTTATCGCTAAGACGTGGGAACAAGAAAGCGATTCTCATGTACGTGCTGATGTCATCATCACGTTGGTATTTTGAATGGACTGTTATATTATTATAACGATAGGATATTGTCAACGTGTTGATGTGAACGTGTTGTTGTGAACGTGTTGTTGTTGTGAACGAGTTGTTCTTATCAGTGGTTTCATCACTCAAGACGAAGATAAAGGGTACGAACTTTTGACCGAACAGGAAATAGACCATAAAAACGTTCAGAGAAGAAGACGAAGAGAAGAAAGTAGCTGCTCATCATCAGAAGCTAAAAAGTGACTCCGCCTGTGTGGAATAGCATTTTTGACTTATTCATACGTCCATCAACATCTCTCATCTGCTGCTGCTTTTAAACAATTTGCGGAGCTTTTAGTGTCGGACTGGGTCGTTACAGCTCGGAGACATTGCTCAGAGAAGACGCATCTCGCATTCAAATGTGGGCGTCGACAAAATGAAAGGCTCGGACAGAAGCACATTCGACGTGTATCAGCTACTTTTAAGGGGACGAAGTTGTAAAGAGCTTTTTTTTATATGTAAGCAGTTAACACGAGGCTTTCTTTTCACTTTCATCCCAACACAGAGGGAAAAACAAGCCAAAGTTTTGAAAATCAAGTTTGCAGAAAGCATGGCGCATCATTTATTATTGTAATGTTCAGTGACAGTCATTAATTAGATCTGTGATAGTGTTTGGAACGAGCTGCCAGAGGAGTTTAAAGTGTCGCTGAATCACTGTCATTCATTAAATCACTTATTTAATCTCAGTTTATGGACTTTGTTTCATGTGAACTCTTTTATTTCTCGGTTTTTATGGTCTGTTCTTCTCTGGACTCTAACTACTATTTGTAGTGCACTGCAGCCGAGCTGTATTAAAGTCAGTGTATTGTGTTTCTTACGCGTGTACAATATATCAAACTACGTTCTACAGGGAAAGACTGTAAGAATAAAGAATGAGCTCTTTGAAAGCTGGTACTCTGTTATTTAGTTTATCGTGTCACACCAAGCTAGCAGCCCCGCATGGACAAACCGTGCATATTACCTTGGCATGTTATCTCAAGGTCACAGTAATACCTTCTTCCTACTAATCGAAAACCCCACTAATACCCATTAAAGAGGTTTTTTAATCAGCTCTGGCCCTGATCAGAATTAATGTGAACACAACGCCCGGGCAGTCACATGATTTTCTTCTGTGTCGTCTCATGCTAACACAAATTCCTAGTTAGCGTTTAAACTCATGTATGACTGATAATCATATTTGTTCTGTTCATGATGCAACATCGGGTGAGGGAGCTGGTTCTCATGCAAACGATTCGACTGTTTACAAAACAACATGTCACCAACAGATGGCACTAAAACTACAGATGGATCGCAAGTTAAGTTCAAATCATACACATACTCACAGAAACGCTGTAAACAATAAAAAACACAAACAACAACATGCAACCAAATTGTACAAACTGCGCCCTTACCCTTCAAAGTTCAACTTTTAAAAACTGCAGTACATACTGTAGGATTGAGCGATATCTGGTGGTGACCCCTCGCCCCCGTCCCCCCCCCCCCCCCCCCCCCCCCCCCGTAAACATTCCTGTGCTCAACACTGTCTGTGGTTGGAGCCTCAGCAGATTGGAGCAGATCCTCTCCAGTCTCCCAGAATATCATGTTCCTGTATTACTGCTCTGTCCCACATGCTTTACGTCCTCTGCCAGCTTTTAGTGCCACTACTTAAAATCCATCAATTTATGGGCAAGGACGAGAGCACCTTGGTTATTGTGCAGTTCTGGTGGCAACTGCTGCAACATGATAAGTGTAATTCATGTGTTTACAGAGCTGCACTGATTCATGGGCACTGTAGAGAAACTAATAACCTTATATGGCTTTATTTACTGTCTTTACGTTGTGATAATAAAGTCATTAATTTGGTCGAACCCGTTTTAAAAACCATTTTCACTCTTTTTTATGTCTTCTGTCACAGTATGTTTTTGCGTCATGGTGGGCGTGGCCAATAATCTGACCATGTAAAGTTCAATGCCAACTGAGAGGAAAAATATTTTTGGTCCACGTGGAATCACATGACTGATTGTTTGTATGCTACATGAGTGCAGTGCAGTGCAGTGCTGTACAATACAGTACAATACAGAGCAGCGCAGTGCTGTACAATACAGTGCAATTCAGAGCAGCGCAGTGCTGTACAATACAGTACAATACAGAGCAGCGCAGTGCTGTACAATACAGTGCAATTCAGTGCAGTGCAGTGCTGTACAATACAGTACAATACAGAGCAGCGCAGTGCTGTACAATACAGTGCAATTCAGAGCAGCGCAGTGCTGTACAATACAGTACAATACAGTGCAGTGCAGTGCAGCGCAGTGCTGTACAATACAGTACAATACAGAGCAGT
>JAFBJT010006508.1:0-11324 GCA_016785325.1 Chascanopsetta lugubris
CAAAGCGAGTTAGAGGCTCCGGACCCAAATCTGTTACATTGTAACCCAACGTTACATGTCTGAAAGGACACCATCATTAAAACATAATCTATACTCATGGCTTAAATCCTGTATTAAAGTCCCTCATCACGCCGTGGATAATGGAACATATGCCCCTCTGCGAGCAGCGCCTGTTGCTTCCACTCGAGCTGAATGAAATCTCCCTAATTCACTATAGGTCTTTTTTTTTGTTTCTTTTTTATTTTTTAAATGGCATCACGCCGGGCGTTTCCTGGCCGAGATGCCATGTGGTGTTTTTCACCCCTCCCAGCCACGTCCATTACATTAGCTGTCTGCATTTAGCCTCCCTCCCTGTTGAAGGGGCCGCTGCCTCCCCATAATGCCTTTCATCTGCTAAATGGCCATCTTATGCCACATCAGCTGATAACACGTCGGACATCAGCTCGATTTTTCTATGCACAATTTATTCAGACAAAGCCCTCGTGTCCCCTGCGGACGCAAATGGTTTGAATTATTCCAAGAGCTTTTTTTTCTCCACCCCCCCCGCGCCTCAACCCCCTCTTCCCTCCACGGCTCTTTTTTTTTTTTTTTTTTTATTGTCTGAAGCATGCGAGTCCCTCCAGAGCAGATCTTTGTTTCTCATTAGGAGGTAAATAGAGCGGGCCAAATGCTCATATGTTTATTATACACAGGAGGGCTTGGTCACTCGGCGGCTCAGAGCAGTAAGGGGGAAGAACGCAGCCACTTGCTTTCGTGACCTTTGTTTGCAAGCGAGTGACTCTTGAACGTACTGGATGATAAGCGGCAGTGAGCCGGTGGAGGGTATTTATATCAGATGGTTTATTCATAATAATAATATTGATAATAATAACAGAATGAAACGTTCATTGCAGAACCGTTTTCAACTTGATCCGCGAGCACAACTCCGTCGTGATTGGTCAACCCATTCTAATGTATCGAGGGAAGGTCGACCCCTACTCTACCGTCAGGTGTTTTTTATTATGGTGCATTCAGAGGGAACAGTACGCAGGTTTCAAACAAAAGGGCACCGACTACCGTAAGTCAGACGCACAAAGCAACACGAGGCGTGTTTGAGGCGGTGGAGGTTTTTAAAAAAAGAAACCCGGGTAAGAAAACACACACGTGTCGCAACATCATGAAAGTGTTGAGTTGGCTTCCATTCCGCAGATCCAGGTGCTGACCTCGGTTAGCAGGTCAACACGCCGGTCATTGTTTAACCTCGGGTCGCAAACATCACAGGGAACCCGGACACACATGACTGTGCCGTCCGCTGGAAAGGTGCAATGCAGCACTTTCAGTATTTTCAGACACGGTGAAATCACACACCAACAAAGAAGAGGTCGACGTTCGAGGTTTGTGTTTGCGCTTCCTGAAGTGACACGAGCGAACTCAAATGACCCAGCCGCACAAATACCGTGAGTAATGTGGTGCTTAAGATCGCAGGCGTCGTTAAAGGCCGCGCGAGATTTGGGCGTGTGATATGCAAATGAGGGTCAGTGTGATACAAATGGCCGAGTTAGTGGACTTTGAAACCGTGCAGAACTTTATAGACACCAAAAAACAACAACAACAGTTCAACACACCAGAGGAGTATCAGCGGAAAATTCTGATTTAACATATTTGCAACTCAATTAACCGTCGGCATTTAAGTCGGGAAAGAATTTGTTATAGTGACAAATGAACAGTTAGAGCTCGAAAGGTAGCTGAGTGTGTGTGGGTGTGTGTTGATCAGGTTTGATTCTTTTGCCACACAATCAAACCGCTCGACGTGCCGTCGCATTCCTTTCCTTTGTTAGTTTTTTTTTTATTACACATGTGGAAATAACCCGACATCACCTCGTTCTGCCCACCTGAAACCGCAGAGACGAGCGAGCGAGCGAGCACGAAAACACAAACGCACACACACTCGCACACACTGTCGAAGACTCTTGGGCGGAAATAAGCGGTTTTGTTTTGAATTTAGCAGAAAATAACATGTGATTAAGAAAATGGGTTTTCAGGGTCGCCGGTGACAGACTTCACTCAAGGGTGTCAACAACACCTTCATTTACTGTTTCAAACGCGTTATTTCTGTCGCTACAGTTTGAAGATAATGTGATGTATTGTGCCACCGAGAGTTGGAATTAAGATTTCAGCTCAGCTGCTTTTCATATAGACGACGAAGGAATAATAAACTGAGAGCCCAGAGTCATGTAGACCTTGACCAAACGAGACGATTGGTAAAACTTACGGGTGCAAAAGCAAAACTTTTCTACAATACAAGAGGATTTCTCAGTCTCAGGCTGCCAGCTCGTATCGAGCTCATTAGAGTGCAGAGAAGGACGAGATGCAACCAGACCTTCGCCACCAGTTTTGCTTCTTTGTGTAATGACGGCATTTTAAAAAACGTTTCCCACAATTTAAAAAACAAAAACCTTTTCGAATGTAGAGAGGAACGTTAATTATGTTTATGCAGGTTTTGCTCTAATTGCGGCGTTGTCTCTTTGCTGTAATGTCTGGGGCAAATGTTGATTAGCCGATGATTAGCCTGGTGAATAGTAATTGTTACTCAGAGTGGATTGTTATTATTCAAAGCCTGTGATCTTACGCTGCTTCACAGTGTCAACACACACTTTTTTTTTTCCCCTTCTGAATGTGATTCAGATACCCTTGTGGTCGAAGCTGCACCGTTAATCAGTGGAGTCCAGATTATCACTCAATCATGACTATGATACAGAAAAAAAAAAAGTTTTTATGACGCAAAATCACCCACAAAAAAAACCCAAAACCCAAATCTGATAAATGGAGGAAAATCAGAGTTAAAACCCCCCCGTGTGTTTCCATGCAGTGTTGTTCCTTGAGAGATATCCTCTCTCTCTCTCTCGCTCTCTCTCTCTCTCTCTCTCTCTCTCTCTCTCTCTCTCTCTCAGCGAGTGCGACGTCGTTCACTGACCCCTTGTTAGAGCCCAGAGGTGAGAGATGTGTGATAGAGGCCCTTAGTGCTGATAAGGCCATCAGTCTGATAACCGACTCCCCCGGCACAAAGCCGCTACCGCTGCTTCTATTAGCCCCACCACAGAGGCTGACCGCCCCCCCCCCCCACCTCCCACCTCCCTCCTCGCCCCCCCCCCCTGCCCCTCCCCTGCTCTATCTGAGGTTACATCCTCTGTTCCGGGGCCCTTTTATGCAAACTCCACATTCCCTGGGCGAGATCGCTATCAGCGGAGATATTTATGTACCGCACATGTTTCCGATTGTTTAACCTTTGGACCCGTGCTGTAGGTGCCGCTGTCGTCCCCCGTGGGCCCCGGCAGCGAGACCTCGCTCGCTGCCCTTGTTGGCAGATGGAGTTAGTTGAGAGCACGGAGCTGCTGCTGCTGGAGGTGTGTAATGGATTGGCAGGAAAGGGCACTGTTGAAATTGGTGACATGAAAGCTCAGGTCGGCTCCTGCGCCGGCTTTCAAGTTTGGAACGGATCTCATCAAAATGGATTTAAAGGGAAACGTTCAACAAGATTATTTATTTCCCTTAACTGTGATTTTCTCTGAACTCATCCGGGCGGGGGGGGGCAATTTAAAGGGAAGGGAAAGGTATAATTTAACACAGCTGAGGCTGATCGCACCGCGTTGCCGTGGAACTCTAAAGGGATTTCAGGTGTCGCGCTTAATTGGTTTCAAGAACAATTTTATGACGTTTTGTTTTTTGAAATTCTGGTCACACCTTGAATGTAATGTGTCTGAGGCCGCGGCGGCACCGTTGCAAAAGTGACAATTAATTTTCTCGGGGGCATTGAAATGATTGGTTTCTGAAGCCATCACCTGAACTGAACTGTCACTGCATCAAGCAGGAGAGATGGAAACCACTCGAGCAGAGACAGAGGCCAGGAGGCAGTTTCACTGACGCACGGGGCTGTCTTCCCCACCGCCGTCTCCTCCACTTGGCTTCCAGCAGCAGTCAGACAGCGTATGTTGCCATAGCTCTGAGAGAGAGAGAGAGAGAGAGAGAGAGGGAGAGAGAGACTTGTTCCCGGAAGGACGAAAGGACAGAAGCCAAGATTCAAAAACTTGTCTTCCCCACCGCCGTCTCCTCCACTTGTCTTCCAGTGTGTGTTCATGTGTTGTGAGGCCGTAGCTTTCACCCGAGGGATCTTGTCACAACAGGACAGAGAGAGAGAGAGAGAGAGAGAGAGAGAAAAAGAGAGAAGGACGGAAAGACGGAAGCCAAAAGGCAGCTTCACTGACTCTGGCTCACTGACATCAGTTTATCAGTCAAATTCTTCCTCCACACATCCCAACCACACCAACCCTGATTCCCAATCTGTTCCCCTCCTCCGGCTTTCAAGTGCTCCGTCGTCGTCCCTTGAAGCACAACAGCTGCAGCGTTCAGAGCAACTTAACGGCGAAATGCAAATGAACAGCAGGCGGCAGGTTTAACTAAAACAACCGCGGCGTCGCTCCCCGTCTACTTCAGTGGCGTTTTCACAGGTGAGCCGAGTCTCCAAAGCGCCGCTGTCAGTCGCTGAAAGTACAAGCGAAGCGAAGTATTTTTGTTTACGCCGAAGATGAAGAGCGGCGGTGACACTCGTCTCCCCAAAGAAACACCTGCTACACGAGAATACACAAACAATCCAAATATTATAAGAGCGCAGTCAAACTGCACTCGCAGCACTCCGGCAGAACTCGTGGAATGTAGTGAGACCCTTTTCAACCGGTGGTCTGATTGAATCAGTGATCAGGTCAGCACGTACTCGGCGCTGGAGTCACCCGTCACTCTCGGCTCCGTGAGCAGATGTGACAGATGTTCGCTTTTACAGCGGCGCATTATATAATGAACGTAGCCGGAGGCGAGCAGGGATGTGGCAGAAGTTTGAAATTAATAGTAAAACTCCATCACACAACAATGCACCATCTGGCGCACAGTGGACCGCGCCGTACGAAGGGGAGGTGGAAATAATAGAGTTATTTAAAACACACACTGGCACAATTGCTAGCAGGTGTTTGTTTGTTTTTTCACAAGTGCCTTTTTTTTTTTACAACTTTGCTCGAAGACATTAAAGAAACTTTGAGACAAATTTGAGGAAATGTGTTTTGGAAATTGAAACAGTACATACATGGAAGTCATTACGCTAATAGGAATGTGTCATGGCCGGACAAACAAACACAGAATAGGACTGAATTATTCCTGACCGTAAACCGTCTGCTGCTAGCTAACAGCGCCTAACTTTGACCGGCGACGTGATAGGTCAACCACACAAAGGTCCAGTGCCAATTAGAATATCTAGCTCTCAAAATTCCAAAATGGCTGACGTCCATCGGAAAAGCTTGCAGTTCACAGGGTGTCCACTTGAGGCCGGCTCCAAAAGCGAGTCGATCCCCATAGACTCCCATGTTAAAATGGCCAACTTCATTAGGGGGGAATTAAACGTGTTTAAAGCCTGGTATTGCCCTTGGCAATTGTGCAAGATAAGGGGCGTGGCCTCTGGAGTGACATCTGGCTCGACCTGGGACCCACCCCCAGGTCCACCTGTGCTCCGCCTCTTTGCCCGTTTGTGGATGAACCAGGAAGTAGGAGGAGTGGCGACGAGTGAACCGCCCATTCCAGTCAATGGCAGAAACCAGTATCTGGCTACCGAGGGAGGCCTGTTTTGTGTTGACATGACATGTGTGCCAAAGTTCATAAGGATCAGTAATGCGAGATGGAGCAGCTGCTTTGTCAGGGGCGCAGTGAGGAATGTGGACATTTGTACCGCGTTTGACTTTTCCATTACATTTCATTGGAGGAGTTTGGGGCCACAGTTGGGAACCGCAACAACGCGGTTCATTTACCGGGAAAACAATCCAATGAAAATCCTGATAACCACCGCGTTAGTGCAAATCAATGGCCTATAGGCGGTGTACAATCGCACCTGTGAACCGAGTGCGTGTAAATATGTCAAGGTTGCAGAGATAGGAAACACGCCTGCACATTAAATCTGTGCGATCAAACCCTAACGCAAGAAAAATGAGTGGGTCGAGATGTAACATGCCACTTAATGACTCCTGTAAGAAATGCCATCAGTTGTTGTTGAGTAAATTCCCAGAGGCAAAATAAGCCACACCTGCTTCTCTGGAGTGTGTTGATCCTGCATGCATGTGTGTGTGTGTGTGTGTGTGTTTATGTTTGTGGCATGTCATGCTTGAGCGGGATTGCTACACTCTCTCCCGGGAGCTTTAGGAGGCCTCGGCACAGGTGATTTATTCTCCTCTAATCTGTCCCGCACAGTCGTAAACGCCCACCTCCCCCCTCCGCTCGGCGTGAGCGCGGCGCTATCGGGTCACATGATCGCCTTGATAATCAACCAGCAGGAAGAAGCGACTACTATCTGCTAGCCATCACCATCACGGTGCGGTGGCGGCTTCCTGCTCTGAGGGTTAGGTCGGAAAACAAATCGCCCGTTTGGAATCACCTTGCTTGACCCTGATGGGGAAACGTCACAAGGTTAAAGGAAACGTGTAACGGAGACGTCTTAAAGGTGCAGTGTGTAAGCTCTTCTAAAAGATATGACAAAACAATTATATACCAACATCTTCATGAATTGATATTTTGTTTTTTTCCCCCCATTACTCTTAAATGAGCCCATTAATGTATATTTACATGAGGAGTGGGTCCTCTCCATGGGGGCCGCCATGTTTTTACAGAAGAAAAAGTGGACGTACTAAACATCTTTTGACAACTGAAGTCAGTGAGGGTGAGGTGATCGATGCAACATGCAACTTCACCTCTAGATGTCACCAAATCGTACACACTGCACCTTTAAGGAGATAGGAAAAGAGACATCCGACTCCGCTTTTGCTTAATTTGTAATTATACATATACACACACACACTCATACAATACTAATACTTATAATACCATAATAGTAATCATTCAACTACTTCCTGGTCATGTTATTGTTGGAGGGCTGACGCCATCACCTCCATCAGTTATTCATTCTGGCCCCGCCCCCTCCCACCTTAGCGCTCTGGTAAGCGGCCTGGAAACGCTTGACTTGAATGCCAGATGTTGTATCTAGTGCGCATTTATGAGGAGCCTCAGTGATGTCACTCACACACACACACACACACACACACACGCACGCAGGGAGCAGAGTGAACGTCACACGCCGTCGTCTGTGACACACGTCTGTGAATAGTGATAATTGGTGGAATCACTTTAGATGTCACCGGCTCCTGTTCTTGCTCCGTTTCGCTGAAAAGGTTCCCGCCGTAAGTGATTTGTCATTTTCCGACGCGTCTGTCCGGACCGGGTAATTTGTCCTCCTCCGGTTTTTTGCACAGTTCGATGACTAAAGACACATTTTCTCCCGTGGAAGTGGAAGTGGAAGTGGTTCAAGGCTGAAAACGCTGATGTCTTTGAAATGAGCTCTTATTGAAATGGAGGGAAAGGAGGAAGAAGAAAACAGGGGGTGTTGTTGTAAATGACTTATCAGGACGACACTGTCCCCGTCTCACACACAGACGCACTCACTCACACACACACACACACACACACACACACACACACACACACACACACGCACACAATGTTCCATAGAATACAATTCAATTTCTGCCTCTGCATCAGCTTCGGTCTAACACGGTCAAGCAAATGCCTATTTTCTGAATGGCCCGGGGGAGTCGCGCTTTTCAGCTTATCAACTTTTATTAACCTTTGCACGGAGGTTTGCTCTTTGATTTAGATTCTTTGGGAAACACTGAAATTGGATTTCTCTCTCACTCCTGCTGTGACATATGCTCGACAACTTCTTAGAGCGAGAGAGGGAGAGAGGGCGGAGGAATAGAATACACTCCTCCGCTGGTTTGTTACCGCTAATATTTAATCCTTAAAGTCGATATCCCCCTCTGGTTCTCTTAATCGCGTGTTCTACGGGTGAAGTGGAAACACGAAGTCCGTGTTAGCGCCACACAGATATGCCTGTTTCACTTTCCTTCGTTCTATCTGAAAGTGAAATATTCCTCTGAATGGAGGCCCTAAGTGCTTTTATGTGAAAGGCCTTCATCTCAGTGATGAATCCAAAGGAAATCATCAACCCTCTCGGTCCTTTGTACTCGCTGCTTTGGGGGGGTTTCTTTTGGAGCAGCGACTCCACGGTTAAGATGCCCTCCTCTGTGAGGACCCCTCCTTTAACGTCGTGTCGGTGGAACATCACATATCAAAGAGGTGAGCGTGTGGACCTGTGGTCCTGACAGAGCGGCAGTATTATCGCATACATGATATATTAGAGGGACCAAAACCAAAACCATGAGGCTAAACAAGGGGTGTCGAACCTATGGCCCACGGGGGCCAAACGCGGCCCGGCCCGGCAGAGGGTCCAACCCCACCCACGGTGACTTTGCACGGTGTAGAAATGACACGTCAATGAGTCCAGTTTTTCAAAAGAAGTCAAAGTGGTCGCTTTTTGAAGTTCACCTCTCGAGTCGGCCATTTTCACGTCGGAGTCTCTGGGGATCGACTCGCTTGTGGAGCCAGCCCCGAGTGGCCACCCTGTGAACTGCAGATTTCCCCACTTATGTATTGGCCTCATTGCAGCTTGATCTAAATATGCTTGAAGTGGCCAAGCGGGAAAAAAAGAACATGGTTAAGCATTCATAAACACTCATTAAAAGTTGATCCGTGAAGGCAAGGTAGAGTTTTTCGAGTCGTTTACACCATCTGCTGCCATTAGCCGAATTATCCACCGACCGTGGAGCCGAGGTGAGTTGATTCCCTCAGCCTCAGCCTTTGGACGCGTTTCATGTACCATCATCTTAAGTGGACTTTATTAAACCCCAATAATCACTCGTAACTGACTCACTGTCTCCCAGTGGGAATGGAAGACTCAGCCTTCAGTCCCAGGTTCACTGACTCAGCAGCAGAGCCGGGCTCTTTTCATCAGCTCGGGCTCCTGCTGGCACGAATGGAGACGCGTCCCCCAGGTGATCGGGGCTAATTTCTTCTTTATTATTTTGGCAGTTGAGACGCTAATGTTGCTGCTGCTGCTGCTGCTGCTGCTGCTGCTGCTCCCTTTATAACTTCGTGTCATGTATTGATATTACATGTAGCCGTTGTGTTTGTGTACTTCCCGTACTGTACTTTGAACATCTTGGGCAGCGGCAGTGTTTTTAAGTCAACATTGACTACAAACCTGTAAAAGTCCGTAGTCCGTAAATGCGTGAACACGCCAGGTAACGTTGGCCGCGGAGTCGAGTACGAGCTGCTTTGTTTTATTCATGGAGCTTGGCAAAATTAGCCAAAATAATCCTTTATTTTGAAATGCTTCTGTTTCCTGTGTGTGTGATTCTGTCGTGCTTGGTGTTTGCATGCGAGGATGGAGCCCAATCAAGCCCAGCTGTGCCCGGTAGCCTCCGTTCACAGCACCCCCATTGCTTTTTTAGCCTTCAAAATAAAAGTCCCACTTTAGAAAACTTTCACTTTTCTGTATTTCCGAGCATAGGAAGACTGTGTTTGTTCAAATAGAGTGGTAACTCTTAAAAATGTTCGGTATTCAATTCTTTTTATTTTTTGTGCAGAATGTAAAATTATATTCCTGACACATTTGATGTTTACTGATTGTCGTTTTCACATTCATTTGAGTTTCCGGATAAGATGGTGTTCAGACCAACTGTTCCAGAAATAGAGACGATATAGATAATACATGCAAAAATACGAGGCTCTCAATAATGTCATTGAATAATCACGAGTCTTGTTTGTTTGTTGGCAACAATCTGTGTTTCTTATGTGCGCCCCCTCCCCCGCCTCCGCGGAAAAATAATTTCCCACCCCTGCCTTTAAGGATAGTAGAGAGTGAGGTGACAGAGCTTCACAGTTTGTGTCGGTGACGTCAGCGATGACTCGCTGGGGATAAACAAAACATATACTATACGCCTCCAGTGGTGACGGAAAATCAAAACACTGGTGTAAATGAGGTAACTTAAGAGTCGCCGTGTCCCAATGAGACGCCATTTTACATAACCTGTGACAAGTGTGAGCAGACGTGAAGGTTTTCGATAGATAATGCTTATATAGCCTTTTTAGACTCCCGAGTTCATACAGTATGTAACATTCCCCCGGAATAACCCTTTACATCTTCCTCTTAAAAAAAAAAAAAAATAGAGTGTGAAGCTTTGAAATCTGCCCTTTTCATGAAGTGTGTTTTTTTTTCCACTTTCATTTCACTTGGCAAAAAAAAAACAAAAAAAATGTCGACTTTCACCCCCCCATCCTCCTCCCTCCTCCCCTTCCGACTGGGCTCTGGATTATTAGCTTAAGCTCTCTAAAAATATCCCTTTGACTGTTTAAGCCTCTGACAGCAGTAACATCTCACACATTCTGATAGCTTTATACTAACGATGGCTGCAGAGGGCTCATGCTCTGCGCTCGCCTTGTTATCTTTTACCTTGTTTGCCCGAGGAGGAGGAGGAGGAGGAGGAGGAGGAGGAGGAGGAGGAAGAAGAAGAAGGAAGAGGAGGAGAAGTTAGTGCCCCCCCCCACCCCCTTCGAAATCTGCAACAGTCCTCCTGGGCGCCTCTTTTGCAACGTCGCTCCGAGTGGCTCATCAAAGTTCCAGCGTGCAATCGCAGCCGTCTCCTAACAAACGAAGCCCCTTTTGAGCACGGGGGGGGGGGGCGGATTTTACCCAGATGTCACCGGGAGCGCTCGTCATTGTTGCGACAGCTGTACGAGCACATGGGCTGTCATTTTGTTTAAAAAAAAAAAAAGAAGAAATTTTAAAAAACGCCGCACCACAACAACATAGCGTGGAAATGTGGAGCACACGCGGGCCCCCGGAAACACAAGATATTTGAATATTAATGCTTTAAGCCCCTTTAAAGGAACAGTGACGTTTATTGCCTATCACTCCCGTTTTATTGGCACGCTCGTGTAACCTGGGTAATTGCGTATTTACCAGCGTGCAGAATTTATCACACCAGCACTTCGGTTTCTGCCGAGCTTATGCTCCCAAACAGTTTTGATGTCGGCATTCATAACGGCTCATAGAAATTAATAAATTCCTAAAAGGGATTACACCGTACACATGTGGCTCATAGACTCCGCTTCAATTATCTTTTCTTCCAACGCCCACACACTCCCCGAAACGCTCTCCTCGCAAATATTATCGCCGCTAACTAGAGAGAGAGAGAGCGGGAGGGCGAGAGACAGACACTCGTCGTTATTCCTGCCTTCACTCACGTGTCTCCCCCTTTAAATGTTTTCAGATGAATTATCAGTGTTTTGACAAGACGTTCTTCCGAGCTGCTCGCGTCCCCGCGAGACACCTCGCGCGCTCGCTCGCTCCCTCGCGCGCC
>JAFBJT010006508.1:12804-15304 GCA_016785325.1 Chascanopsetta lugubris
CCTGGCTCTTTCCGGAAGGAGGTGTCAGCGGCAGCCAAGTGCAGGGTAAACAGGGAGGGGTAGTGGTGGTAGGGGGTGGGGGTGGTGGTGGTGGTAGAGGGGGGTGTGTGTGAGGGGGGGGGGGGTGGCCTTTGGCTCTCGTAAGGTCGGATCAGCACCTCCACCCTCCGCTGATCAAAGGCGGAGGATCCTCCGAGCCAGAGCCTTGGTCAAAGGGGGCAGGGTCGGCAGATGAACTCTGCGTTTTCTGTAATCGAGACGTGTCCAAGCCCGATTGTCTCCTTTCACAGACCAAAATGGACCCTTCCGGTGCCGCTGATTACATTAGGGAGGACAGCTTCTTTTCACAGGGGCGCCCGGACAAAAGAGGCGCTTCCGTGCCCCTCGCCATCTGCTCCCAAAATAACAAGAAAAGGTCCCAGGAAGAAGAAGACGAAGAAGCAGGAGAAGGAGAAGAAGACGAAGAAAAAAGACAACAAAAAAAAAAAACAGCCCAGCCAGCACCCAGCTCGAAATAAAAGGGGAGAGGTGTTTGAATAGAGGGGATGGCTGCACTGATAAGCAAACATACAGTAAAGCCTCACACGCACAGACTGGAAGCTAATCTACATCAGCAAATAAAGCAGTGTACACGGGCGCTGGAGAGCAGGCCTGCAAGTCATTGACGGATTTAAGCAGAAATTCAATTCTGCTGTGCATCTCTCACACACACACACACACACACACACACACACACACACACACACACCATTATAATTATCGTCATTATTATCATTACTGCAAAACCATCAACGCCCAGAGGCTCCTATTGTACCTCATGTATAGATTTGTGATGGGAATTAGCAGAAATATTAAATTGTGTGACACTTCTGAGGTTGTTAATGAGACAGTTCATGGGAATAGAGATGAATTACGCAATGGGTATAACTGAGGTTAATAATGCAGTTAAGTGGGTTATATACACAACATATGGCACATTTATCCGCGGACTGATTTCACGTCACATTCTAAATACGTACAAAAAAATTAAAAAAATCATTTACACCAACTTTTACTTTGGAAATCCAAAGAATGACTCATCAGTTAGTCGATAAAGTGCGTCTACAGGAGCATTTCACAGATGCTAAATGTTCAAAATGATAAAAAGGTATCGAAAGTTCCACTCGACCACATAAACAAAGCAGAAATCAGGTCAATACACCGACGATTGTGGTGAAATCAGAAATGCTGCAGCACGTGCCATCCCCTTGAGCTGATTGACAATTTCTATTTGTGTAACCCTCATTTGCATATATACACAACGCATGGCATATTTATCCTCAGCCTGTTGTTTGGTTTGGATGAGTCACGTCCCACATTTTAGAATATTTATGCTTCTTTTTTCTTTAAATTTTTTTTTAATTTAGCCCAAATATAAATATAAATGTTGCCTAAGACGTTCAAGTGACGACTCATCAGTTAGTCGGCCTTTAGGAGACTTTTCCAGACGTAAGAACAAACAACACAAACATGCGTATTTACGTTAAAGATTTCTCTCCTATCAAAGTAGTTGTCATGGATTTATAATAAAAGTGAGGATACATTAGTTCAACATCAAACCAAAATTAGATTTAATTGTAATAAGGCTTTGACGACATCCAAGGAATCCTCATCTACTCTTATTCATCAGTCATTATTTCGTTTGTTGGTCTCCAGAAATGCTCATTCTGAGACCTTATTCTGAAAGGTGCCTTGAAATAAAAAGAAATAGTCCTAATTGGCGTCACTCAAAATATCACTAGCCAGATTCCAGCGAAGCTATTGGTCAAATTGCTTGTTGTTTTGATTTGTAACAGTCTCGAGTCTCTGAAAACCAAACACGAAATCAGTGTAAAAGAAAGTCACGTTGCGCAACACATTGTTCAAGGAGTATTAATAATTACAACGATAACACGGGCGTGTTGAGTTCCGCCTCCTCTGAGAGGCTCATGTGTTCAACACGTTTCCACTGCACATCAGCTATATTGTGTCACACTCCCACAAAAGCTATAACCTGGGGCCTTCCACAGCTCTGCTGAGCTAAAGTTGATTATGTGCTTTGCTATGCATGGCCTGTTTGTTTTTTTCCTCTCACAGTTCAAGTCCACAAGGAAATTTGCTAAATAAACAATCTCATTAGTGGCAAAGGTGATGCCGTCCTTGATGTTGAAGTGCTTCTGTCGGGGAGGAAGGTGAGCGAGCAGAATGGAGAAGTTAGATGGATGCGTGTGGGACCGACGCACCTGCTTTCGTTATGAAAAGGCAACAAATCGAAATCCACCTCTTTAAGGAGACTTAATGAAGTGGAAAGACATTGTGTGTGCAGACACAAAGGCGAAGGGTATAGAGGTGCAGGACGAGCACGGAGGGGGCGGGGGGTGGGGGGGGGGGTAGTCCTCTGAAATAGTAAATGAAACCCACTGATTTAATATAAAACACCTGTAATGGATGTGCATTCAACAGAGTTATGATAGAGAAGAGG
>JAFBJT010006508.1:20304-56299 GCA_016785325.1 Chascanopsetta lugubris
TCCTGGGAGACTCGCTGGGATTCGGAAACTCAGAGCAGGTGTGTTTTTTTTCCGTCCTCATCAACACACACACACACACACACACACACACGACTTGTTTTTTTTGTACCTTGGAGACAAGAAGAAGTGACATTTACGGTTTAGTCATGGCGCTGCCTCCTCTGGCTCTGATGTGCCGCCGCTCTAACTCCACCCTGTTGTCTTAATTCACTAAAAAGGTCAAATGGCCAAGTGAAAGCAGGTAGCCCAGGTGTGTCAAATAAGCCCCAATTAGGGAAAAATGCAAGCAACACCCTCAAGTCTCACATTTCTGACTTTGAAGAGACGCCTGCGCTAAGCCCGGAAGCTGTGGGCCGTTTTAATCCTCTGTACTTTTACACATTCAGGACAAGACACAGACTTTGAAAATGTACTTTCATAGTACACAACGAGCCTGGATGCGATGTTTACGCCACATTACCGCTCACATGAGCACCGAGTTGCCGTCTTTTAGTCAACACGCAGTCCACATTCACCGCTTACTGCTTCACAGGCTGGTTTCATCATTAAAGGGCCACGCTGCAATATTTATGTTTCACACCTGAGATTCGACTCAGGCCAGAGCTTGAGCGGAACACGTGGAAGTTTGGGGCTTTCAAGTTAATGCGGCCAGTTTGACTCTCATTCGGGCACAGTTGCGGGTAAAAGGCGGAAAGACTTGTAATTTACAGACAAGGTATTAATACTGAACTGTTATTATGGGATGGAATTCAGCCTGCGTCCCACTCTGACCGGCACACACCAACTTCTGGTGCGAGAAGTCTGGATTCAAATGTCAAATCCAGTACGGTGCAGCCATAAACTCCAGAGATGATGGATCTCTAAAACGCTCTCTAGAGCCGCCTGTATTTTATATGTTCTATTTTAGGGGGTTTGTATCCATGACAACAACAAGGGTTCAACACTGGGGTGTCAACATGTGGCCCATGGGCCAGAACTGGCCCACCAGAGGGTCCAATGTGGCCCGTGGGATGATATAGCAAAGTGTAAAAAAAAACAATATACTTAGTTTATGTTTATGTTATCATTCATTAAATCAGTTTGAAATTTGATTCGAGTATTTTCATTCAATTCACTTTCTTGCACCACAACATTTGGCGTTATAGCTGTTCATAGGTCATCAGGCTGTGATTGAACTAGTCCCGCCCACTTGCTCGTAATTGGCTGTATGTGGCCCCGGAACTAAAATGGAGATCGACACCTCCAACACATCACATGGCTGAATACATTCACTGCAAAAAAACTGCCCATGACTCCTAACAGG
Organism: Chascanopsetta lugubris; assembly: GCA_016785325.1. NCBI lineage: Eukaryota > Metazoa > Chordata > Actinopteri > Pleuronectiformes > Bothidae > Chascanopsetta > Chascanopsetta lugubris. The sequence goes on from JAFBJT010006508.1 coordinate 21,608, forward strand.
TCGTTACTGAAAGACAGAGACGTGCAACCAAAGCTCGATAACCTGGAATCAACATGAAATAAAGCAAACACAAGGAAAGTCACTGTTGCGTGAAGGCACACTTTTAAAGAAAATATATATATAACTCCATCCAAAAACTAAAATGCTACTTGAAGGCTCATATCCACTGATGAATCTCCCATTTGACAAAATGACTGAATGCTGGACTGTATTGAGTTGCAGGGACACTGTGTACTTTGTATCCACTCCTCCACACCACTGCTGCTCACTATCTGGCACGAGCAACACCCAGGTGGAGAGCAGGGTGGAGCTGGGTCAGACACCAAATATCGACCCAGTCTTACAGACGGCAACAAACAAGGCCTTTTTTTTTTTTCCTTTTAACTCTGTGAGTAAAAATACTACAAACAACACATGAGTTGGCCTCCTCAATCCAAACATACACACGCCCCCACACAACAGTTGAGTCAATCCTGTGCTTTTAATGAATCCTGAATTAAGCCAAGGACGACCGCACTTGCATTTTCATTCACCCCGGTCCAGCTGGACCTTTCCCGCTTCCCGCCAGCTCGGGCCGCGGCGAAAGTTAAGACAGGAGCCGCAAGAAAAGGCAGAAGTTCATCTCAGGCCAAAAGTTTTCTTCCCCAGTCTCTGAAGGACTTGTTCAGTGCTGCCGCTCAATCCAGGCGGGCGTCAGGCCCCTTGCGCTGCAGTCAAACTGTGGTCGCCCAGGCCTACAGCCGCCTTTGTAGTGTTCATGAGGGTGTTATAGATGAGCACACTCCATTTAAAAGTCAGCGGTGGATCTGCAGTCGAATGAAAACAGGAAGTGCCGCTGAAGCTGTCAAGGCTACGCAGCTGAGTGGGAACGGACATGCTACATGTGCTCGTCTTCCGGCGAGCTGCATCGCAAACAGCGGAGACAAACGCCAGGCGCGACGTGGACACAAACCTGAGTTATTGGTTCCTCACGTGGACGAGGGAGAGCAGGAGTTTAGGCGCTGACATTTGCAGCGTGGACACAGGTAGACAAGCTGCGGCTAATGAGGATGTGATATTCATGAGACGTTGGACCTGATGTTGTGGCTGAAGCTTAAATCCAAAACCTCTGCTCGCTCACCGAGAAGAGTAGTCGACTGTTTATTTTAATGATAAACAAAAGGTCGGCTGTCTCCGGGCAAAGATTTTTTTGAGTTTTTCTCCCCTAGATGCATTCATTCATTTAACGAGTTCAAGAAACCCGCACGACAAAACAAACGGTGGCCTTATTGGAGCACGTGGAAAGGAAGTGCACTCAAAAGCAATGATCGCCGGAAATAACGGCTCTTAATAACGGCTAATAAGGATAATAATGATTTTTTTTTTTTTGAAGCATTCGTGGTCAACAGACGTAGCAATGGGAATAAAAACGGAGGAAAGTTTCAAAAAAAGTGGAAATATCGCCGACAAATAGGTAGTTCGACGAAAATCTGCAATATGTCGTTAAAGTAACCTTTGAATATATCGATTTTTTTTTTTCTAATTAAAATGGCTGAATCTGCTGTGAATCTGTAGGTCTTTGGTAATTCCATCCTCACACAACACATACATAAACCTGCCTTCTCCTCCCTCCATGTTCGGGGCAGCGGAGCAGAGGCCCAGCTTAATATGTTACTGACAGCCACTGTTGTGTTGGGTGGCATCAGAACACAGACTGGCTTTCACCAGCTCTTTACAGTGAACCACAACAAGCGTTCAGGGGGGTTCAGGTCACCTAAACCTTTTAGCAGATCTACATCACAAGGTACAATACTGCTCAATAACTGCAGCACAGGCTGGACTTTAATTTAAAGTGCACTCTGCACCATCTTACATCTTTAAAAAAAAATAAAAAAATAATAATTACTGTTAACACTACTGTTGATGTGATGAAGCAAATTAACGGTAAAGACGAGTATCGCTTTGATTTTTGCGGAAATCAAAAATACATGATCTTTTTAATTACAATTAATTTATTTGCATAACAATGAAGGCGTATTGTGTATAATTCAATGAATATTAGCATGCAGGAAATATGAATAATAATATGATGAGGCAAAAAAAGCAAGTGAACATTTGAATGTAATTAATGATGCCAATAAATGAACATTTACGATGTGCGAACAAATAAATGTTGTATTTAATGTGTTCGGGTCCTTTTATGATATTTTCTTAATATGGTCTCATAACGTAATCTTATAACATTGACAGTTAATGATTATTCTGATTCAAGCACACAAAGTAATTCACAGAGCTAAATTTCCAAATACACGAAAACATAATTCGACTTAAAAATTGTCGTCACGGCAATTACAATTTTTTTTTCTTGTCCAGACACCAACATACCACGAGCCTCACTCTTTGTTTTTGAATCACAGGTACGTTCGCTCATTTCAAAACATAAAATGCAAAATAAAAATTGCACCGAAAAATCCCACAATATTTGGTCGCGTCGAATTTTATTTTATAAATGTGACATCAGTGTCGTCTCCTTTTAAATACGTGGAATTGAATCTGAAAATCAGATCTTTGGATGTGTTCGTATTTATTTTCTCAAATTCATTTTTCCATGCGAAATTCAAAATATATTTGAAAAATGTTTTAAGATAAAATCACGGTACACGTCGAAAATAAATATTGTTGCGCTGCGATTCAAAATAAATTACACAAACCACATTTATGCACATTTGCATTTTCGAATGCACCCGATCGTAACGGGCTATTTCGGCATCTTTTCCACCGATACGTTTCTCCTCAACACTTCTACCATTTTTCCAACGTGATTTCCGCGACTCCTCTCCCTTCTCTTACGTTTACACTTCACGTCTTTACGCCACCGCCTAAAACCTAAAATGGATGCTGCTGGCTGAGCCATCGGTGGCTAGGAGCAGCTACGGGTCACAGCTGTGCAGTTTTGCTCTGGGGGGTGCGGGGGGGGGGGGGGGAGAGAGAGAGAGAGAGAGAGCAGGCAAATGGATCCATGTTTTGGCAGCGAGCCAGGAGACTCCTGGAAAAGCAAGGGGAAGGCCTCGATTTCAAACACGCCACATCGATCTCAAAAAAGGAAGCTGCGTCATTACGTAGGGGAGGCCGGCGAGGTAAACACGCCACCGCTTACAACAGACAATGGCAGGTGCTGCGGTTGGCGCTGTGGAGCCACGCTTTGAAACATGCTCGGATTCTCACTCCGCGCTCACAGAAATAACCCGGCAAAGCCGCCCATTGTAACTCGGGACGCATTAGAGCCGAGATGAAAGCCCGTTTTCTCCAGACATCATCATAATGTCGGACCTCGTGACTGCGCGGTGGGTGGAGACGACGAGCCAATGAGAGGCGGGATGGAGACTCGCAGCCCTTCTTGCATCAGCATTTTCCGGGCTAAGCCTCGAGTGAAAGTTTGCAGATCCATAGCCATGATTATCTTATGAAGAGATCAAAAAATCTGCGTTAATAAAAAATGATTGCTGTCGAGCGGTGAGTGACAGCGGTGAATGTGATGAGCCATTTCTCGGCATCATCTCATGCAGAGTTGGCGTTGCGAGCCAGAGCTCGACCTCTGTAAATACTGGTGTGCGGCCGGCTGATATTTCCCTCAGGCAATCGCATTTGGCTCTCTGCGAGCACCTTCAAGCATTCCTCGGATTGTTTGTCACGACTTTAAACGTGCCCAAATGAGCTTTAATGAACAGGTCAACACACATTGCCTTACCATTTTGGGGTGGACTGCGCTCCAGCATCCAGCATGGTGGAGGCGTGAGGGGCTGTGCGGTGAAACCACGGATCTCCTGCGAAAAACAAATACAGATAAAAGCGGATAAGCCGCTGTGCAGCTTGAAAACAGTGGGAATGTACGTTTACGTTGATAAAACACGAGGGCGGGCTTTAAATGATAGATTTATTGTCAGAACTGTTTAGAAAAATAAACAAACACTGCATTGCATTGAAATGTAATTATTTTAAAAGCATCCGATTCGATTTTAAAAAGTGTTCGGTTTGAAAAACAGCTATGGAGATGTATTTTTTAGGTTTGGAAAATTCACTGTAAAACCGCCGTTCTCAAATTCAGCGGAACAATTTGGAAATATTGTTATTTTTAAATATTACACTACTTTGAAGATCATGAATATTCACACGCATTTCTAACTGAAATACCAATAAATGGGGCCTAATCGCTCAATTCTGTGAGCTTCACAAAAATCGTACAACATTTTATCGTTGTTTTTTGCTCTGCGCTACATCAACTTTACTTTAAGGCCGTACTGTGTTTTTTTCATGAGGTTCATTTATGACTTTGAACCCAATAAAAATAAAGAGGCGTCTGAAATTTAAACTGCGATGAGCATTTCCCTCTCACCTCTCTAACGGTGGAATCCAATAATAGTTCTGTCCTCAGACTGTGGCTCGGGTTTTGGGACGGGGCCTGCAAAGACACTGCATGTTTTAAAAAGTGTTGGCTGCACGCTCCACCAAATCAACAAGCTCTCAAAAACCATTAAGGAAGATGACGAGACGAGAGCAAAGGCTCCGTCTGACAGCTGATGAGTTTGAGCTAAGTAATGAAGAGATCTGTCCAGGCTGCTCGCTGATGGTACGACAAACACATAAACATCACATGCTCACTCACTGAGAGTCACTGTCAAAGTCAAAGTTCCAGGCACTTTTGAAAGTCAGAGGTATTATTGCCAGATGAGCTGAGGCCTTTCAAAACACATTCAAATGGTGCAGAGATATTTACGTGAAATAAAAGAAAAACGACGTACAAATAATAAAACACAATCTGTCAATTTCCTGTAGAGATTTTTCACTTTTTCGCAACTAAAAGTGTCTAAAAATCTAAATGCAAATTGGAGATTTTTTAAACGACTTATCGCAGCATTTGTTTTATTCAAAAAAAAAGAAGCTATAATTGAAATTACCCGCTGCTAGATTAAATTTCCCTCAGCAGCAATGCAGTAAAATCATGTTGCTGCTTCTCAGTACCTCGACATAATACACCAGATAATTACCCAAACAAAAAAATTGGAACTGTACCGTTACAATTTCCTGATCTCAAAAGCGTTAAAACAATTTTTCCATATTGTATAGAAATGATTTTGTTGCCGTCATGGGCACAGAAATAATAAATCTTTTTATCAAATTGCCTTCAATGCAGTTATTTTCAAGTCGAAATTTGCAGTAAATGTGCATCGTATGTGTATATTTAAAAGGAAAAAGCAAACTCTGCGTCTTTTAAAATATGACTCATAAAAAGAAAACTGGCAAGACTCCGAAACCACCAGAGATACTGGTTTATCACGCAGATATCTGAATTTGTCACCACACATTTTGGATCTGAGCCTTCAGCAACGATGAATCAGACAAAATGGCTACCGAGCAGCCCATGCAACAACACGTGACGACACCAACGACGAGGAAACCCATAACGAGAAATCCTCATCCAGTCAAAAATCATATGAGAGCGTTGCAGAGGGGCTGCGTTGACCCAGATACAGAGACTGGTGATGAAACCAGCCCCCAGTTTCATTCATTCATTCATTCATTCATTCAAAACAACATTTGTTTTTAAAAACGTAAACACACTCGGCTCCATGTATCTGCACTGTAATGTTACAAAGGTGACGTCTTTTTAAATCCACCATAAACCCTTCCCTCGTTTCCTTCCGCCCCTCACCTCACTTCTTTTACTCATATACGTCATGGATAACAACAATGCCATAGCAGCCATCTTGCCCCCAAAAAACAGCTAGACACTGGGAAGAGGGGGTGGGAGGGGTGGGAGGAGGAGTGGGGGGGGGGGCCGCAGGGGGTTGCGCCCCCCCCCCTCCACCGCCAAGTCATATGACTGCGCCGTGACAGAGCAGAAGCGTCTAGACGGCTCGGAGGCGGCAGCAGCACATCAGGTGCACACCTCTCTTTTCTTTAACCCCCTGATATGGTGCCAATAACGTCGCAGAGACACTGCCATTCAACGGCCATTTTTAATGAGATGCGCGATATGGGGGTTGATGGCAAATGAACTCCTTGTATGTATGAGGGAGCGTGGTTCTGACAAAATGTGAAAAGGGGATTGGATCATTGGAAATACCCAGAACAGGTCGTTTCAAAGTGATAATGCTGCTAGAAAATGAACTAAATATCGTTTAAAAAGGAGGCAAACGAGAGGAGTATGATGTGAAGGAATGAACTCCGAGAAATGATGGATTTATAATGAGAAAAGAAAAGAGAATTTAGAGCTATAGCTTAAAAATGAACAAAAGCGTTGAGATGATTAGTGTTCGCAAAGGTTGGGGTGTGGAGGAGAAAGCAGGAGAAACCAAATGAGACTCATTTGAGACGTTTAGATGGAGGAAGCCTTTGTGGGAGCTGCCACTAATCTAGTACACGTTTCAACCTTCAAAGGAACCTCAGATTTTTTTTAAACTTCATCTAAACAGAATCACACCATGACACTTTAACCCCGATGAGAGGAGAAAACAAGCAAATTCCCATTTCATATCTACAGAGGCCTATTTCAAAGCAGACACCTCTTCGTCATTCATATCACACCACAAACAGTACGTGCATTGGCAAACGCTTCGGTCCCAATGATAAAAATAATATCATGAAGCACAAACAAACTTATAAAAGGCGTTTTAAACGTCAAATACATCACAGGTGGCACGCGGAGGTACGATGGTCCAAAATGCCAAATCATCACAACCCCAGACTCTGAGGCTGCGAATGGAGCTCAACAATAGTTGGTGAGGCTGTGACATGGCTACATGTTTGCTGTGGAGGAGGGAGAGAGGCCATATTGTGTGCAGCAACCAACCTTTTTGTCTTTCTGGATGGTGGATGGATGGTGGGTGGGTGCACTCCCCCTGAACTCCAGGCCTGAACCCCTGCAGATCATAAACAAGGAGAGAGGGAAGGAGCAAGGATTTGAGTGAAGGGCTGCATTTCACCTATTCAGTAAACATGGATAAGCAGGTGGATGTTTGAAGTTAATTTAATAACCTGCGCATTAAAATATATGTAAAACATATATTTTAAATAAATAAATAGTGCGTGGGTAAGAGAATGTCACCGAAAAACAAAATTATAGTGCACGGAAAAGGCAGGCGGAAGCATACGTTCCCGCCTTCAGGTGTGTGCTGCGTAACAGGTGCGTTCACTTGCATCACGTCAGCACAGGTGCGTCACCTACGCATCATCATGAACTAGAGTGAATGAGGTCAAGTATTGAAAACAAACGGGCTGCAGGGTCGGAGTTGAAGGCGAATTCAGTTCATGAAACACATAAGCACCATTTTACGACCAAAATACATCGAGCTGAGCACATTTACGCTGCGCGTATTTACATTTACGAGCCAAGAAAGCGACGCGAGCGGCCGGTATTCACAAACAAACATTTTAGCGTAAGTGTAACGCCGGGATACGGAGTGTACGTTGGATAACTTAGAACCAGGAGCCTGTCTCACCTACCTGGTATAAAGAGCCGTCTGCTGAGAAGCTGCGGGAGGGAAAAAACTTTCACAGCATTTATGTGATTTTTTTGTTGTTTTTGTTAAAATTGAAGGTGGCGACTCCTCCGCGAATGCGTCCCGGGGAAATGAGGTTGAGGGATTTCCGCCTTCCCTCGGCGTCCATGTTGTCCGTTGCCGAGCGGAGACGTGTTCAAAAAGTCTCCATCTTCAATTTTATCAATTTCAGACAGACTCCAGACAGTCGCCGCGCGGGGACGTGCCTGCGTTGGCTCGGCGCGTGCACGCAGAATGGCGCGGGAAGCGGGGGATCGCAGGAAGTGAGAGCGACGCGGCGCGCGGCCTATGGGCGATGGGCAAATAAGGGAACGCAGCCAATCGTAGCGGCCGCTGAGTAGAAAGAGCCCGCCCCCTTCCGCCTCCTCCTCAGCCGTGTGTTGACAGTGCGCTGAATAAAACAACAGTCTGAGTTAAGCAGTTCATTGCACTGAGATGTGGGTCACTGACTGCAGACGAGCTAGTCTGCAGCTGCATTAACGTCACACCGACTTATTATGTATAATTACATCAGACGTGTGCATAAATTATAACATCACCACTGTATGACCTCGCTGCAATTAACCTCATACTATAACATAGCTTACCATATCATTTAAAGGTGCAGTGGACACGATTTATATGAAATTATTTCTATTTCTATTGGGCAGGAATAAAAAAAATCATAAATATGCTGATGTTTTTTTCTTCTTCTATGTGTTAATGACAAAAGTGTCCACTGTTGTTTTCATTACCCTCACATAAGTCCCTAATATTTACACCAGAAGCAGGTCCAGTCAACAGAGGCCGCCATGTTGGTCCGCCATGTTTTTTTTTTTTTTACAGTAGCCCAGAATGGACAAACAACAAATGTTAAGTTGTGATAATAACTAAAGGCAAAAATACATGCTTGGTAGAAAAGCACATTGCAGGATGTATACAGCTGCAATATGCTACATCACCACCAGGTGTAATTACGTATATCCTACACTACTGGGTTTTTGCTGCATCTGTCATGGAGAGTGAATCTATTTTGTGTAGCTGAAAAAAGATACAGTGTGGTTTTATGGTCTGAGGAGATTAAGTCAAATTGTACTGCGTAAAAAAAGTCAATCGAATATCTTATTCTATCGAGTCGTATCGAAACAATGGCAGTTGTGATTTTAGTATCATTTAAAATAAAGAGAGGAAGAGATAAGATTTGGTAAAAACCCAAGCATACCTTCTAATTGTGCATTAGAATACAGATACGTTGACATATCCGTACAGTAGCCTACATGTATATGCCAAAATGAATGTTCATAATATATATAGGTGTGAATCCAGAATGTGTGCAACATAATGTTGTATAAAAGATGCGTGTAAATACCTGAATTGAAAACATTATATGTACAATGTGCTTGGGACACCAAGGTTCAAACTACATTGGTATGTATAAATATATGTGTGTGAGTGTGTGTGTGTGTGTGTGTGTGTGTGTGTGTGTGTGTTTGTGTGTGTGTGTGTATTAAACAATTAAAGGGACCCTGCAGTTTGATGTCAGTCACTGCAAACCCACTGATCCCTGCTGCTCTATTCACCTGTGCGAAGACTCAAAATTCAAAGTAGTCCAAATTTGGAGTATTTGATCAAACAGTTTAAACTGGAATAACCCCATCCTTTGCATGAAAGATGCCATAAATTAACTCCAAATCCAAATCCCTGACCAGTGTCCAAGCAGTGAAAGATCCAGGAATCAACAGTCTCCCATGTGGGACTGAGGAAGTCACTCAGGAATCTGCCAAAAGCAAATCTTCCTGTTGGACTGTGTTACACTAATAGGTCTTGGTTGCGTCCACGTGGTAATACGTTCCTTTGACATGCCCTCGGTGAGAAGAGTGCTCCAAATTGGACTTGCAATCAGTCTCGGGGCAGAGTTTGTGTGCAATTTAACCTGTATGGAACTATAATATAAATATAATCTTTACTACATAATCTACTGCAGCCTATGAACTCAACACCACAGCAGCCTCGGCATCACTTTCTCAGGACAGTCGCCGGCTCTTGTGAGTCGACGGCAAAAAATGTATTGTCTGGGACAAAACAACTTCCAAGAGTTGGCACTCTGTCAGAGTCTACACAAGGCGTACAGACACGTTTGTTGTAAAGAACCCCTGTCCTTTGGATGGAAACTAACAAGTCTTGTCTCTCTTCAGCTTTGCACCCTTTTAATTTGCATTGTTATGGAAAACCGCTGGATTTGGGCAGGGCACAGAATCATTGAGGTCACCATAATAGAGTGTGACAGCTCCCCTTTTCACATCTATTTGGAAGTAAAATCAAAATTCCTGGGAAAGTGAATCCAGGGAGCGCAGAAATATCTCATATGTTTTGGAGTGAATGTGCAGGCTGCTATGGAATATATGATCCTTTAAACTGCACCTGCATTCACCTTGGCATATTAGTTTGAGGTTGGGAGGTTGAAAGATGAGGGATTTTGAAAAAAATATTTCTATCATTTTAGTTTTGTGAACCCAGAAGTTACTGCACGAGTCAGGGTGCACACAATCATTTGTATCCACAGTCGCTTTCAACGTTTGCCAACTCGACATCTTGCCTGTACAATACACTCACTCTTATTATAATTCACAGACTGTCTTTCACTGGGAAAGTCCCTTTACGCTTTCTCAAATTAAAAATCTCACGGCTGATCCCCTCCATCGCCCGGGCTTTCAGATATTGACCTTGTGGTGCTACAAAATAGCTTCTTCCTCACTGCGGGACGCCATAATGAGCCAATACAATGAGGCTCCAGTTCACTGCTCACCTCTCTTTGGTGTCTCTCGGGGTCTTTGTTGACGTTTGTCAGCCCAGGAGGAATTTGGGGGGCTAGAATTTAGTGCAGCGGCGGAGCTGGAGAGTCAGACAACAACTTTGACTCCCCAGACCTGAGCAGGGGAAAGGGGAAAGGGGGGAAAATTGGGGTTGGAGATAAAACGGCTTTGACATTAAAGGCACAAAAAAAAAAAAATCAAAGGAGGGGAAAGATTAAAGAGCATTTTGAATTTCAGCCAAAGTGACCAAGACAGAACAGTCACACATTGAAACATACAACAGCGACAATGAAGTAAGAATACCTGTATGGTTAGAATAGTATTAACAAACGCTGACTTGTAGTTTTCAATGTTTGAATAATGTGATGATCAAAGTAATTCCGAGTACTTGATGAAAGACAATATACGACATATAGCACAGTGTGATATTTGAGTTTTTAAATGTGATTAAATCTTGCTGATTGAAATAGTAATTCTTCATAAAAACAACTAATCTATCATATCTAAAAGGTTGGTGGCAGTGAATTAGTGTACTTTGTATTGTGATTTATATATATATACTTTTTTCATCATTATTTTCTGATTATTATTTGTTTTCTATCTCTAACTCATTTATTATAGTCATTTATACACATTTGCTCGTGAGAGATATTTGATTATTGCCATAAACCTCCTGGTGCTGTGATGGATTCCATTGTAGGGGGATTGATCTTTTCTAGCGGATGCAAATATACATTGAACCAACGGTGCAGGAAATGTATTTTCAATTTGTAATGTACAACATGTAGTTCAAAAGGTCACACTCATTATAATCACCCTGTGTGTTTACTGTCTTGTGCTGCAGATCCCGACCGGCGGTGATGAGGAGCAAAGGTGGGGGCGGTTGGGGGTCTTGGTGTTTCCCACCCACAATGCATCACTGCAGCTCTGCCATGTTTGTGCTGCTCCGGTTTTGGGGAAGATCTGCCGTCGCATAGACGCCCGCTCTCTTCCCTGGATTTTGCTCAGTGTACATTCGACTCAAGCTCTTAAGACTAAATGCACCACACGCTGTTGTAGTCAGACCGTACGTGGGACGGGCAGTGCACCATGTCGGCTAACGCTCAAGGTGAGTTTTTGTCAACAGATAAATTGATAATGCTAAGCTAGCAATGCGGCTAACTGTGTCGGCTAGCGCAGCTAGCTTTGTTGGCTAACACGGCTAGCTAGCAGCGGATGAAAAAGCCCCTTTCTTGAATGCTGGACACTGGTTTGAATGGTTTTTATTGTTCACACGCTATGCTTATCAATTGCCATTATTACATTTGATATTAAATCGAGCTATGTGGTCTATCAGTTAGCCAACAAAGTTAGCTACGGTTACCCCAAACCCGCTGTGATGCTAACGGAGGCCACCATTCACACCTAGCTTAACCGGAGTTGCTATATGGCATGCTAAGTTAGCTAACATCTCTAGCGGCAGATGGAAACAAATATGTTGTTGTGACTGCAGGCCTCAAGTCAGACCTCAGCTATGGTTTGCCAGTTACTTACAACATTAGAACCATCAGACTTTTCTACTTGTGAAATTTAGTAGTGTTGTCTTGTTAGCTTAGCAATCGACAGCACAGCTGGTGCTAGCTGTAATGGAGATTCGTTATCACGATTTGTCAATAGCGATGGTTATGAAACAACCCAAATGTAGCCATATGGCTGGTGACGGTGTTTTCTATTTTGTTGTGATGGTTGTTATTTATGTCTTACTCTTTTGTTATTACTCTAAGGCCATGTCATCACAGTTTGTGTGTTGCTCAATGGCAGCGGCGTATGACGCAGTTTGTCTGGGGTATTTCATTCACTGTGTTGATATTCTAGCTGCATTGATTTGTGGTGGCTACTGTTCATTACATATGGTTAATATGATAAATATATAACAGCTCTTAGTATGTCTTAAGCAATTGATTTTATAGTCATTGACACGCTTAGTATTTATCATCAGTATTCATATCTGATCCTGACAGGTGGTGTGTGCATCACCAGGTTAACATGGCATTGTCATGTAGTGATTGTATGGAGGGATTGACTAATTATTGTCCTGGTTAATGATCTGCAGCTGTGTGTTTCATTCTAGGATGCTGGTGATTATAACTGAGTAAAGTAGGTTTAGTTTGTTTTTTTTGTGGTGCAGTTTTGGCAGATATTCATCTTCATTTTGAAAGATGTGTGGAAACATTGGTTATTGTTGTTCATATATTGTTGTTGTTCACAGATCCTATTTTATTTTATTATTTTTAAGTTTATTTGTATAGACTATATTTAGGGTACCCCTGTTGTTTTCCCCCTTAGCACCACCAGAGTTGTCCTTCAATCTCGTTGTACATTGTGTGTAATGACAATAAAGGCATTCTATTCTATTCTATTCTATTCATAACTACTAGCTTATAACAAAAGGTACACATTTTGATAATTGACTTTTTCAACCAATGATCTTGTAGCTATTGCAGAATGAATTTAGTGAGTCTGGTTATGTCCAAATTGGCGTTTAAAGACTCTAGTGCTGCAAGTTTGGACACTGAAATACTATTATATAATAAGGACTGGGTGTTGTGCGTATAGGCTTGCCATAGGTGCTCTCAAAATAACTTGATATTCACTTACACAAGTCAAGTTCTCATCCATCTGTAGAACATACACTGTAGCGAGCACATGATAAGAAATGCTGCCAATGTATATACTTTGTTAAAACCTTTTATAGTGGCTTTGTATCAGCATTGTTGTGTAACTTTCTTTTGACTTTTGTTCCCGAATCACCTCCAGGCTCCATTGTATAATTCGAGATTTATGGGTTTACGTGCTTAGAGTTAGATTTGTCTTAAATATTTGGGGTTTTGTAGAACTTTACAAGAGAATTATGTCTTGAACATTACTGGCACTTGGCAATAGCACAGGATTATTCTTAATGGGATTAACAACACCTGTGATTTTCCTACTTTTTATTTATGTTCAACATATCTGCTGTGTCTGTCTTTGCTTGTTACGTAATAATTCATGTTGTGTGTGGAACAAGAACTGAACTAGTTGATAAGAAATCATAAATTCCTATAGAAAATATTTGAATCTCCCGATTTTAAACATACTTAGTTAATGATTATTGTATTGTTTTCTACTTTCATTTTATTAAATAGGGATCAAATACCCTTTCCTTTCGATTGTCATTAAAGGGTTTTCTGGTTTCTATGTGCCATGTTGTTCATGTATGACATTTTCAGTTTTGGCATACACAGATGTTGCTTATTATAAATATTACTCTGATATCAAAGCTTCCTTGTTTTTCGCAGACGATGACTTTGATGAATATGACAAACCCGGTGCTGAGCGGTCTCGCAGAAGGCGAGGCGAAGATGATGATCTTGAGAGGTAAATGAGACAGTCTTTCTCTTCTGCTTCATGGTATACTGAGTGCTGTTGAGTTTGTTGTTGCCGCCAACTGGAGTAATTACCATTGAGCAGCATTGTTAAAATACACTTCCATCTGAGTACTTACGGTAAAATGGTACATCCCAAGATGAAAGTATTTCCCATGTTTTAAATAAGAGGAATTCTATTAGAAACCATGACCTGTGTCTGTAAAGATCAGTGTTGAAATCTTTTTCTCTGGTGCCAAATACAAAATTAGATGACCGATTACTGGTTTATTAGAATTGATTTTACTGCTTTTTAAATAGGGTTATACTTGGTATATTATAAAGCAGCTAATTCTGTATCACATGGAAGAAAATATAAAACTCAGTTCTGACTTCTGACCGCTAACTGATTTCGTTTTCTTCCTTTAAAGCGATTTGGAAGAGGACTTACTGGAGGAGGATTGGCTCTCGGGCAAAAAGGTAACATTTTACTAAACCTTATTTGTTTACATTGGCTTTTGTGCTAAACACACCTTTTCCTTGCCAGTATGATTTCTCTTCTCACGAGTAGGAAGTGGAAAACAACATCTAACACATCGGGTGGTACTGTTGGTAGAACATTTTTGAAAACAGTCGTGAGCTGTGGACTTGTGGCAGGTGGCTGCCCCACAGGGGGAACTGTTGATGTGAACTAAGAGGAAGTACGGTGGACAAAAAAGAGGCATGTTGACCTGCCCAGATTGCTTGCGCCACATGGGAATAGAGCATCCTTTGGGGTTGGAGGTGGTGCCCTGCCCCCACACCACAAACACACACAGACATACGCGTTAAAGAAGAGCTTGTGAGGTACCACTAAAAATTAAAAAAACATTTGTTTCAGAATCCATCTGAAGCGTCAGATGAAGAGCTGAACGATGACCTTCTACAAAGTGACGACGAGGACATGGGGTGAGCCAGTGACATGGGTGTTATTACCAGCTCTAACGAATTTGAACTTCTTGTTTTTTGACATTGTCAACATCCTTCATTTGTTGTTTTCTGTATGTGTTACGCCGTTTGTTTTGTGTAGTCGCCAGGAACTGAGCCTCAATGCCACATACAGCCTGGGCACATCCTATGTCCAGCAGGACAACTTGCAGGACACGGGCTACACAGATGACGTGGTGAACCTGGGTGAAGAAGGGGATGTGGGGGAGGAGGGGTACCCGGGAGGGGAGTACGCCGAGGAATACGGCCAGGACGACAACGCAGAGGTGCCCGAAGACCAGATGGATTACACTGGAGAGCTTGGCGAGGGGGAAGACGGCTACCAGGACGAAGTGTTAGACATCCAAATCAATGAGCCCTTAGACGGTGAATTTCAAGTGAGTTTTCACACCTTAAAAGCCCGTGGATGCAAACGCACTCATGTCCTCCCACTTCTTTTCCCGTCCAACTCAATTCGCTCCAAGAGATAACGTCAGTTTCTTTGTGACAGTAAGGGGGGACGGCTCGGATTGAAAATCTATTCAGGCGAAGGAGATGTTGGTTAGCAGTTTTTTTTTTTTCGGGACAGGGGGGGAGATCAGATTCATTATCACCCGCTGCCAGTTAATTTCTCCATCTTGCTGACAAAGTTTGTGTTGACAGCTTGTTTACTGTGAAGTCAATCTCTGCTGTCGCCTCCAAATACCTGTGCCATTGTGACCTTGGGCCCAGTATCTTTGGGCAAGTAAGAGGCCGCTTTGTGTGGAGGAGATGTGCTGCCAATCGGCGGAGGTTAATGTGGGGGGCTTTTATCTGAGGCTTTAGACTGGATCTGATAAAGTCTCATGCAGGTGAAAAGATTATTGACCTTCCAGGGGACACCCCATCCAGTTTTCTAATGATTGATGCTGGTTTCTCTTTCATTCGCTTCCCTTCCCTCTTAGCCCAGACTAAGAGGATCAAAGATAAGAGCAGATCCATGTGCAAATGTCCGCTATGGTCCATTTACCGAGGTGTGATGATGTTTGGCACCTGACAGAGATATATTAGCCTACCGCCTCTCTCCAAACAAAGATAAGATGTTGACCTTCTTACACGGGCTGCATGGAATTAGTGGATTTCTCTGTTGAGTTTTTGGGAAACGTCTGCAGCTGTGGTTGTGTTGTTTGTGTTATGTGTAATAATTGTTTACAAGGTCACTAAACTGCCTGGCCTTGACATTTTGCTCGCCATGGTATTCAGTCAGTACTATGTGGAAGAGTTTAAAGGATTAAGCCGTTGTGTTCCCTAGGGGCAGCCTGTCCATCTTGCGGTTTGCTGAGTGTTTTTTTTTTTTTTTCCTTTTCTGCATTAATATGAGCTGCTGTTTTTCAGGTTAATGGAGCGCAACACCAAACACCACTGTGTGACCTACAGTCTGACCTTATTTAGCAATGGATTTTTTTCGTTGCAGGCTGTGTGAATAACTAGCTGCTGCTTTGCTGGGTTACGTGGGTTTTGCTCCCCGTTTGCCAGCCCTTTGGAATGGCCGGGCCGTGTTTGATGTTTAATATGAATCTGATTGTATCACGACTTATACTGAAATCTTGTTATGGGGGAGCAGGGGAAAAACTGGTTTGTCATTTCCTGGAATGTTTGCATCTGTGTAATGTTTCTGGCACGGAGTCATGAACCTACAGTGCAGCCAATAACGTAGTGATTTGCACGGAGTCAGTCAATGATATTTTCACCATCACTGAAGCGGGGAGGAGTGTTTTTATCTGTGCCCGCATTTCTGTATATCATGTCAAACATTTACATCTCATTGAATTTCAAATGCTGTCTGGAATAGTAATGAAGCCTTGCTCCCACTGTTATGGTAATTTGGGACGGAAGGGGGAAAGGGGGGTGGGGGGGGGCAACTACAGGATGCCTCCCCAAATCCTCTCCATAACATTTTAATATTTGCCTCATGCTCTCTGTGATTTTTGTCTTTCTGTGTCTGGCTTTCTCCATATTTATAATGGCAATCCAAAAAGGGGTCAAAGCGTGTCTGAATTTCATAAAACGCACTGTTCGATTTTAATTTATCTCATAATGTATTCGACACGCTTGTATATTTTTGCCTTACATCATAACATCATTGTTGGGCCGAAAAAATGATGTTTTTAATTTGGACAGAAACGCGCTAAGATTGTTTTCCAGCAACGGCTGAAACATAGTCGGCTGTTGCACATCCTTATCTGAGCATTGTTATTACTTTGCGAAAATCAATACTTATTATCCATGTGATCTTTTGAAGGATAATGAATATCAAACCTCCTATGATGATGAGCCCCTGGATGAACGCAGAGTCCAACAGGGAGCGGTCCCCATGGATGAGGAAGCGGGGGCAGAGGAACAGCGGGAAGAGGAGGAAGACACTGCCAACGGGTCGCAGGTCTTTGATACAGAGGAGGTACAACGAGACCCTCCACACTACAAGATTTGAATTTGCTGTTGATTGACATTTATTTAGAATTTCATCGGGATTGTCGCCCCCATTTCTCTCTCTGATTACCATCATTTTATGACAAATTGATAGCTCCACAGCGCCCCCCAGAATTCAGCCCTGCAGTCCCCTTTCTTTGGTCATTATGAAACCCCATTCACGTGTCTGTCTATCAACAACTGACCTACCTAACCTATATATGAGTGACCACGATGGAGACCACTTGTACTATTTCTTGATTGGTTCTGTAATTATTTTTGCTCTAGACGGATGTAGAGGTGATTTTGTGACCTGGTGGGATTTGTCGACTTTAGTTTTTTAACCTTTAAAAATATCCCCAGGCCGAAAATGAAGCTGTGCCTGAAGAAGAAACAAAGGAGGAATCAGACGAGGAGGACGAGGAGGACGAAGAATCCGGTCGCATACGGTTCAAATCCGAGAGAAAGGACGGCGCTGTTGTGCGTTTAGCTGATGCTGGCAGCAACAGGAGGCATATCCCTGAGACACTAGGTAGTAATATTTCCTGCTGGGCATAATTTGTCCTCCAGTCGTCGACAAACAGAGTGAATACACTCACATTTCCTGACCTTGAGTAAACAAATCGTCTTGCACGGGCGTCTTTTAACCCATTGCTCTGTTTTCATGTTCAACAAATCATCAGAGCTGTCGGAGAAAGCCAAGCAGGATCTGAGGGAGTTTGAGGAACAAGAACGAATGAAGAAACAAAACCGTTTCGGGGGCCGAGGAGGAAGAGGTGGAGGAGGAGGAGGAGGAGGTAGTGGAGGAGGGCGAGGATACCGAGGAAGAGGAGGCTTCTCAGGATTTGGAATGGGAGATTTTAGAGGAGGACACAGAGGAAGAATGAATGACCAGAGGCATCCTTTGATGGGGAACATGGGCATGCAGGTAATCTATTATACACACCTGAATCATGTTTAAGGGGGTCATTTATTTGGCCTGAGTTGTTGAAGCAGGAATGTGTTTGTTTTTTTACCGGTAAGATGGTTTTCCTTATTTGTCGAGCTCTTTTATGACGTACGTGAATTTTTTCTTTTTTCTCCAAAGACTTCCAAAGTTGAGGTTTTTATATCCTGGAAAAAAGTCAAAAGCCATTCCCCACATTAGTGTTGACATAAGAATACTAACAAAGAATCTGTCAATCGTCGGTTCAGGCAGTGTTGTATTCTACAAATTCACTTTGTTCCTCACTCAGGATCCACTTTGACTCGGCTTTTTATTATTTGATCGCAATTCATCCAGTAAATCCATGGAGTTACACGGCACATCAATTCATACAAGACCTGTGAAAGTCTTAAGTCGCTTCCAATACTGAACGAAGAACACAGTGGGAGGTTGTAGGATTTTGGAAATTGCCCAGGACTAGCTGTAGCTGTCATCCTCTAATGGTGGCATTTTTTCAAATTTTTCATATTTATTTCATGTGATCACTTAATAGCGCTACATCTTCATAAGACCACATACTGCAAAATGGTACAAAAAGTTTTTTTTTTCCTTACATAAATGGTAAAAGACTAGTATTCAGTGCCATTGTGTTGAAGTGACAACCTCAGCAGAATAGACACGTGTAAAAGACAGATTAATAGCAGAGGGGTGTTATGTCACTGCTACACTCAGTGTGCTGACTGCTGCTAATGAGCTCGTACTCGACCTCTACCATCCACTTCTGATGTGTTTCATCTTCAAAATGACTTCACTTTTGATCCCATCATGGCTACCTTCGGTTCACGGTCGCCATGTAGTTTGGAAAATCACCTTATTTAGCTTCTTCTTCAGCGAAGATTTGCACTACACAACTTCAGGTTATTCAGTTGAGCTGATGAATTGACTTGTTGGCGTGTCATCGCATGGCTGCGAGCAACGATACCAAACTCTTCTCGGGAAGAAATGTGTTTTGACAGGTTGTTTTGGGTTTTCCCTCCTCTCCCTTTCCCCATCTCCTTCCAATTAGCAGCCATCCTCCCGAATGCCTCATCCTCACCAGCCTCATCAGCAGCAACTGCAGTCCCAGCAGCACCACCCATCGCGGCCAAGAGGACCACCTCCCTTCCAAGAGCCCGGGCGCTCGCTGGCCCAGCAGCCCCTACAGCCACTCATCCCCCCGCACATGGCTCACCGCTCCCCGCCAATGCGGCCCCAGATGGAGCCGCCACCGCGGATGATGAGCTCCCCGCCACCGAACTTCCCCCAGCATCACCAGCAGCCCAAAAACATCCACATTAACCCCCATTTCAGAGGGCCAGCCTCATCCCCAGTTCAAGGTAACTTTAATTACTCATCAGTCAAATGATTTTTCTCTCTCGACTTCAATTGTATCATTTGTCTGCACGTCTCACGCCACTCAATGAAATTGCAATTACAAATTTAGCCACTCATTTTTTTCTTAACTGAATTTACATCACATAGTGAACCGTCACAAAAAAAGCCAGAATATGAGAAGGGGTGAAGGATACAAAGTGTTAAAGCTCAGTGTTAATATAATTGGTAATTACAGAGTGCAATTAAAGATTCAGGCATTTGGTATGCTGTGACTTGGGGCTGCACTATTCATTTACTTTTACTTAAAAAAAAAAAACAGAATTAACATCACAGTTCTCCCTCAATTCATGAGAAGCAATATATTCTATAACTGCATTACATATTTTCTTCAGGCAAATAGAAAAAAAAAGTACACTCTGGTGACCTGTTTCTTTCAACAGTAAATGTACAGTGCAGACCCATCTATGAATTGCACACCTCAGTCATAAACGGTTTTCGCTTGCCAGTTGTCTTAATACATATTTTGCAGGCAGTGAAAAGTAAATAAATATTTGTATTGTAAGTATTAGTTTATCTCATCCAAGATAATACAGCCATGGTTTATCAGCATGAGTAGAGATGCTGTTTTGGCAGAAATCCTTACACAGTCCAGAATGGTGTCTTGATTAGAGTGTCATTTTGTTGTTTGGTTGAATGACAAGTGAAGAGCTCTCTCAGCCAATAATGGGTTTATCCCTATTTCTCTTCTCCTGGCGGAATCACCACCTGAGATGGGTTTATCTGGCCTGTCTGTCCGGGCCAAGATTGAAATTTTGTTAGCAAAGCGTGTGTGTGTGTGTGTGTGTGTGTGTGTGTATTCTGTGCAAGTGCGCATGTGTAGATTTAGGTTTTGCTCCCGAGGGTAAGACGCGTTCTGGAAGATCAGGGATTGCCTCTGGTTATGATTAAGTGAGTGTGTGTGCATGTATGTACGTCTCCGTTTGTTTATATATTTGATTGACTTTTCCCCCGTGCTCGATGCCGACGCACAATTATTGTAACTCCTAGTTTTGAAACAGGATGCCGGCGATCTAAAAACAGAAGTCATTGAATTGTAATGTGCCAAATGATGTCAAAACATCAAACCTATTATTGTGTTTATTTGTCGAATTTGGCAAATCATCCTCATGCATTTAACATTTCCCTCCGGCTCCTTCTCCTGCACTCGGCTGTGTAAAGGCACAAGGAGCAAGTTTGGGACCCAATTCAAGCTGCAGCACATTGATGTGTAATGGTCTCCTCCCTTTCTACTTTTACCCTCTCTCTACCTACTGCCCCTCATTTTCATTCCCCCGCCCCCCCCCTCCCCCTCCCCCTCCCCTTTCTCTTGCTCTCTCCCTCTCTCATTGCAGTGCCCTTGATGCCTCCTGCTCAGAGCCAGCCCAGACCTGCTGTGGGTCCTCAGAGGTTCCCTGTGAGTAGCAGCTGCTCCTCTCTCTCTCTCTCTCTCTCTCTCTCCCCTCCCCTCCCCTTTTGCTTCACTCCCTCACTCTCCACACGGTTAGCAGCATCCCTTTTTGTGAGGGTAATATCACTACGGCAATTAGACTGTTCTGCCCTGGCCAAATACTGTTACAGCAAATCTGTAAACACTGATACGAGTCTGGCTGCACAACTGGAAAGGCGTGATAGAGGCTTTAGGCAAGTAGACTTTTGGAGGTCGAGGCAGCAGTGGCGGGACTTAGTTAGCAACTCTTCATGGATGGGCTGGGGCTCAGACTAGCCAGCTTGGCACATAATGGAATTGTGAAACCAGGATATATTGCCAGTTAAAATTCACTTTCCTCAAGTTTGTGTCCCGCAGGCACGGAGACCGCTTTTGAATGGTATTTGAATTAATGAAACATCGCAGTGGTTCGATAGAGCTGGGCTGCGAGCCCCTTGCCTTTTTTGCACTATATACTCCAAAGCCTGAATTTCATGTCAAGAGAAAGGGGATCTTAAGTCAGTGGTTTCCTGGAAGAAAAGGTCCTTTATTTCACTCACAAAGAACGCATTCGAGAGATGACAGAAACGCCTTTAGAGTAATTACTACAGTGAGGGATATGGCTCGCCAGCAAGTCAGCCAAAGTGCCCGAAGTTACTCTGTCCTTCTAGTTAATGATGCCCGGGCATCAGGTGGCGCTGGCACTGACTGACATTTTCCTGGAAAGTACATTTTAAATGGATTTATGCAAATTAGCCGTGGCAAAGTAACTGCATCCAATTGCATTCGTATAAATGAGCCAGGCTTTGGATCTTTGTGACGGAAAAAAATGTATTTTAGTCCCCCCACCCGTTTTTTATTTTATCCTTCAGCGTTGGTATCAGACAACTCCCCTTCCCTCAGGTCTGTGATGGTGCGAGATATCGATGGTGTGGCGGCAGGGGGCTGCTCTGGCTCTTATCAAACGGTAGAAGGTGGGGTTGGAAGGCTTTTGGACTGATGAGCAACATAGTGTTGGATTCCCCAGCTATCAATTGCATTTAGGCGGCCGTTGCCAAGGACACCATTTGAAATGCAGGTGACATACCAGGCAGCATCATTCCATTTACCAGTGGGCACCTGATTACTCATGATTATCATACATTATCATCCCATCAAATTTAATTGTTAAAGGCAAATGAAGGGGGGCTGGTCATTGCCTCCAGTATTAATGCATTGAATTTTTCCTGAGTGGAGTCTGGGTTTTTAAATATTAATCTCAGAGCCAATTAAAGGTATTGTAATATTAAATCAGTTTTGATAATGACAGTTTAAACATTAAATAGAGATGCCACCTTCTGGAAGTCTTTTCTTTACGGACTCTAATGTCTTATATCTAACACCTTTGAAAATTATGCTTTTTGATAGTTAAATTCATCTGGAATTGTTATGAACATTTATGAAACACTGAAACCAAAAAATACACATTAAAGCTGTTTTGTTTTTTTGGAAGTTGGACTTGAAAACCAAAACGACGCTCAGTTTTCTATATTGTTAATTGAATGTGTGAGAATTGCCCCCCCCCCCCCCCCCCCCCCGTTAAACTGTACGTGTCATGTTTATCCCATCACCCCGCTAAGAGCTTTCCTAGTATCGGTTACATGTTGATCAGCCTTCAGCCTTTTTATCGAGGATTAGAAGGGAGAGGATGAGCCGTGTGATTTTTGAGGTATTATGTGGACACCAGAGTCCTCATTGAGCTTTGTGCCTGTTTGACCTTTTAGACTTGTATGATTGCGGACTCCCATTGTGATTCCCTCTGTCTTGGTTAAGCCCCTTTGATTAACTTTCTGTTAAGCAAGTTTGTGCGACGCCGGCCTTCCAGCTTTCTAACACCTCTCCTCTCCAAATACCGCCACACAGCAGTGGAATAGAGATGGATTATGCCCCGATAGCATCTTAAGTAATTTACAATAGGCTTGGAGGAGGCATGCAGCCCGTTTGTGCAAGTGCCACGTGTTGAATAGCAGGTTAATTTTTCAACAGAGATGGATATTTAAAAGAATAAAGGAGACAGTTATGAGGGGTATTTGAATTCCAAGGAGGGATTAAAGGGTTGTTATCTGCCTTTCCTTGGAAAATGGATGCGGAGTAATGTGTATGCAGTGGCTGTCGAACATGATAACCGAAAGCAAAGTTGAAACACAGATGAGGGCACGTATCCCCTCCTGAAATACCCATTCCTTGTTAGAGCCACGCTTTTAGGAGGTTTCTAAGCAAAGCATTAATTCAGGTTCGTTTCACGAATTCATGCTAAAGGGTTTCTTTAATATTGGCATGCATATTGATGTTTCTAAGTCAAGATTCTGTGTCTTTTTAATGACCCTGGTCCTTCAATTACAAGCGCTTCCTGCCCACTGTAATACTCCACGGCAAATTCCCATTCTTCATTAGTTTAATTTGTTTGTGATTATTGAGTTCCCAGTATGGCCTATAATTCATGGCTTCTGTGTTTTCCAAGGGACCGGGAGACTTCCAGCAGCACATGCCTGGTAATTTTGGTCAGCCCCAGCGGCCCCCTCATCACATGGAGCCCTTCAGAAACCAACCACCTCAAGGCCCTCAGGACAGGGAGGCCCTCTTTATGACAGGTGAGTCTCTCGCCCACCCTTGACAAGTGTTACAAAGCCCTCCCACTATAATGTTTAACCCAATTCGACATCAGCCCAGGCAGTATACCTACAGGGTATGCTGCTAGCTTTCTGGTGCTGCTCCATTAGCGGCACTCATGTTAAATGCATGTGTATATATATACATCTGAATGAGCCTTAGTAAACTTAAAACATGCATTAAACATATGTGTTTGAGATTTTTCATTCACGGTGTGATGCAGAATTAAATTCAGCACACTCGGTTGTTTACTATTCCACAGTGATAGAGTTGTCTCTTTCAGTTTCCCTCAGCTATAACACTGTACATCTGAAGAGGAAGTTACTGGTGTTTTTGAAACGGCACAAAAAAAACCCTGACATCTCTGTTTGGTGTTGTTGTTTTGTTCTTTCTTGCGTGGGCACAGAGCGCACAGAGTTACCACGGTTTCCAGGGCAGCACATCTTTGATCACCCGGGCCCCAGCCCTCTGATGAACAGCGGCAACAACCTCCACCATCCGCAGCAGCTGCCCGGGCCAGGCCACATGGGCTTCGGTCCATCAGGACCAGCCTTCAACCAGCAGGGCCAGGGCCCGCTAGGACTGTTTCCAAGAGATCCCCCCAGACCCAATCACCCTCCCCACCAGGGGCACCAGGGGATGGTCGGCATGAATCAACAAGGTGGCCCCCCGAATCAGCCCAGACCTTTCATGGGGCCTCGTCAGCCGTTTGACCAGCAGGGGAACCTTTTTCCCCCTCCACCTGTTCAGTTTGGAATGCAGGTACGACTAAGAGTAAGTGATTTCTATGACTAGTAGATGTCAGTGTTGCGTTGGTGTATTGTATTGTGAATTTAGTTTCTTAAATTTGTTTTCTTAGTATGTTTATTTTCTTATTTTTCCATTTTAGTAAGTAATCATATCTCTTTTTTTCCCCTGCCGTGAATGCATACATTTTTGCTCGGCGTCTCTTCTAGATTATTAAAATGGATTTGACAAGAGCGATGACTGTAGTAGTGTACACATGAATAAGCCAGACTAGTTAACATATTCAGTGCTACTCAAGCGTTACCGAAAAAGAGTCGGGTCTGTTTGGGATCTCAGCGTTTTATCCAGACGTATACACGAGCTCCCTCTACTGACTGAAGCACTGGCGCAGTAGAACCATGTTGATACACGAGGGCACCAGTTGTAGGTTAATTATATGCAGAACGTACCCGATTGCATGTTGAAAATAGTGTGAACAAGAACTGACGCTCTTACATTTGTTATGGGGGAAATAATTGAAAGGAGGGAAATGCAATAAAAAGGAAAAGGCACTGATACTTAAAATGTCTGGAAGCTTCTTCTTCCAATTGTATTCCTGACTTTAGTGTTTTGACGGTGTTGGTGGGATGTGAAGTTTTTTACACATTCTTCCAAAATCTCTCATGTGTTTAGTTTGGTCAGATCTTGTGGCTGCAAAGGTCAAAGCTTATGAATGCATATGCAGGCAGGCGTTATTTATGTATCTAGTAAAAGCTGTGATTTTGGATATTAAAATCTGTTATTCATGTTGTATTTCGCCTTCTTTCCTGCAATCACAGGGCCTAATACATGGTCCTCCTGTCTCGCAGCTCCCGCCCCACGACTCCATGCCGCCACATCAGCCCATGCACCAACAGCAGCATCATCGGCAGGAATTGCCCCACCATCATCAGCAGCAACCGCTAAATCTCGGCGAGCCTCGCCCCATGATGCACCATGGCCTGAATCCCCTCCGTCAACAGCAGGCACACGGTAGCCCAAGGCAGATGACTCCCCGTCCTCAGAACCTTCAACAGCGCAGCATGGCCAACAGGCAGAGGATGGTGAGCGATTAACATACCGGTTCATCACAGTATTTGCATCTTATTTATTGTCAGTTCAAATTGGTGAATAGAGGGAATCACTCCAACCTCTCCTAATTTCTTCGACGGTATCAGTTCAAATGGTAAAGACCCAAACGCGCGTGGATGTCAAATGTTTCTATATATTGCACTTTCTTCAGAACACGCCGATCTCCAAGCAAATGCAGCAGCGCAACAGCAACCTTCGGGAGCTCCCCGTTGCACCTGGCAACACAAACATGAACAGTGCCCGCCCCGCCCCCTCCCTCGCCGCCAACGTCAGGCCTGTTGCCAAGGCAACGCAGGGGGTGCGTCCTGGGCAGAACACTCAGCCAGTGTCCGACCGTGGCAGAGGAAGAGGCCAAGTTGCTGCCAGGACTGATTTTCAGCCTGGGGGAGGAGGCAGGACTGTTGTTAGCAAGGAAACCCCCACCTCTGCACCACAGGTCAGTTTTTAAGCTCTAAAAGGAGAAAAACAAATAGTCAAGTCGATTACTGAGGTTGTTTGCACCACGCACTGTTATATCATAATGTAATTGTTCACGTTTTCATAAATACTCCTCTTAATTAGTATTTTTCCCTGTAAACAATTAGTAAATTGTAAGCTCAGCTGAGCTTATCAGTGTGCTGAGAAGGACTTATTAAAATCCAATCATAAGTTTGTTAATGACAACAAACGCCTTTCATTGAATAGAGCAGATCGATAGTTATTGCCTTGCTCTCGAGGGTCTCGACTTTAATTACATCTGAGTGTTAGGCCCGAGTAATGTGGTTCAAATAGGACACAGTGGCTCAGGGCCCCCCCCCCTCACACACACACACAAGTGCAGAACGGCAGTCATGTTGTCGGCATGTGTTTTGAATCACAGGACCCTAATGAAGACGAGGAGACGCGGCAGTATCGCATGAAGATCGAGGAGCAGAAGCGTCTGAGACAGGAGATCCTGAAGAGGAAGGAAATGCGGCGGCAGATGCAAGCCGGCCTCAGAAAGAAGGAGCTGCTGGACAGAATTAACACCTCCAACGAAGGCCCCGCTTCTGCAGCTGCACCGCAAAATCAGCAAGCGCCACCCCCCGTGCAACAGCGGCAACATCCAATGCCGCCGCAGATGCAACAGCAGCCGGAGCAAAAACAGCAGCAACAGTTGACGCCGCAACAGCAAAGACAGTTTCCCCCGAGACAACCATTAAATCAGACGGTAAACAATCCTAATCAAAACTCCCCTGTCTTTCCTAATGTGGCTGCTCAGACTTTTAACCCCCGTCCCAATGTGAAGACGCGGCTGCAGATGGCGACAGGCGGAACCCCGCAGCCACAGGCGCCCGGGCCCGTTCCCAACCAGCAGTGGAACCAACCCCAACAAAGCCCGCTTCCGCAACAGCGGAATAGCGGTCCGCAGATTGCAAACAGGCCTGGCGCTCCGATGCAGAGGAACATACCCGTCATTCCGTCAGTGGGCTCCGGCCAGGCTCAGGATCTGGCTGAGAATCAGGGACCCAGACTCGGAGCTAAAAGAACTGTGATGCAGCGAGCAAGGAACTCCAGCGCTGAAGGTCACCAGGTGCCGCAAAAAGTCAGAGTCGTCAAACTTTCAGGAGTGGTGAGCATATATCATTTCATTTTTTTATTTTTTTTATCCGACACCCTTCGTTTGTGTTCTGGTCCCGACCTTTATTTCCTTGTCTACACCTGACGTCTACTCACAGGGGAAGCTACGCGCTTTTGAAATGAAATCGTTTGAAATGCCACTGATTGGCCTCACGCTGTCCATCTTGTAATCTAAAAGATATCTAATCTATGGAACTGACAAGGTGATGTCTGTGTCATTTTGGCAAAATGGATTCGTTAAGAGTTTCCACACTCAAGCGTTGGTTGCTGGTATTTAAGCCACAGTGCCTTAACATACATTTTGCCTGTGAAAGATAGACGGGCTGTAGGCATTTAAGAGAAGAGTATGACATTTATCGGCAGAGATGGCGACACCTAATCGCTGCTCTTAAAGGTTGGTATCCTCTCTTGAAGGGCACAAGAGTGTTTTAATAAAAAGACGGGGGGGATCAGACAAGAGCGACAGTGTCGCAACAAAGTCCAGAATTACCACAGCCTGCCGTTTTACACTGGGCTGATACCGCCGTGGCCTTAATTACGCATTAATCTTTATTGAAAAAGCACAAAAGCGCGCATGTTAAACATTCGTACTTTCCGCTGATGAGACGTGTTGGAGCGATGTGATAGTATTTGGAATAAGCTGCTTTTCGACTCCATCCCAGAGGATGAAGCCGCAGAGCCAAAAAATCGCGGGCTGGCTGCAGATGAAGATAACTGGGTGTCAGAGCCTTAATGGAAACCTGCGTAGAGCTATCTGATGCACGGCGTGGCGGAGAGGGAGAAAAGGGGCACGGGGATGTGAGGTGGTGAAAGAGATGGAGACAGAAGGACACAGCTCAGGCCTGTAGCCACCGTGGAAGAAAAAAAACAAAAAACAGATTCTCCAGATGCTCCCTCTTCCACATTGTTCTGCTGTCATCAGCGAGAGCCCCACAATGTTATCTCCACTCCTCTTTTTTTCCTCTCTTTGCTCTCTCCCTCTCTTCCTATGTCATCCCTCAGTTGCTTTTTCCCCCCCATCAGCCCATCTCTCAGGTGCAAGGCAACAAAAGAATGCCAATCCAGGAGCTTTGTAATTAATCTTTCTTGGTTGAAGGGGGAGCAACATAATACCTGTGTAAGAAAGTTGCCACTTTTGAGGATTTGGATTTGTATGGCTTAGGCACACAGATAAGAGGCAAATTATATTTTCATCAGGGATAATACAAAGCAGTACCAGACACAAAAGCTGGGGAGGAGAGGGGGGGGGCGTGCAAGGGGGATGGGGTACACATCGAGCTGCTGTCGTTCCAGTGTAATGCAGCTTAGCATTTGATGGGTGCAATCAGGAGCAGTGATTTCTATAGGAGGGATTAATCCATTTACTCTCAACTGGGGACAGGTCAGAGATATCGCCTCTTTTCTTCCCCAGTATTGATCTGTCACATCTCTCCGCAGAGTCAGGAAAGAGACGACCTTCAATTCCTCTCCGCATGTCAACAGAGTCGAGCTGTGACTTTATTTGATAATGAGAACATCACCTTGTTGGGCTGATCTTTATTCCCCCACAGCCCACGTGTGATAGGGATCCAGCTCCAATGATGGCACATTCTCACTTTGTAGAAATGGGAGGCGCATGGCCGCCTTTTTACAGAACAGATACTTGACATTGTGCGCAAACGCCCCGCGCGTGCCCGAGTAGCCTCCAAAGTGAGACGGAAGCTGTAAATGTTGTTTGATTTTCAAAGAGTGTTGTCCTCCATCATTTTCCAGAGTGGAAAGGGGCCCGAGGCAACCAGCAGCCCGGCGCAGCAACAAGGCACCTGGGCGGCAACTGCCCCCAACCAGGGCGTCCAAAGGAAGGTTACCATGGCAGGACAGCAGCCACAGGGACCAGACGCAACACCGCAGGCTTGCCGAGAGGGCATGGGCAACCCACTGCAGAACAGGGTACGTCGCAGAGCTGCACCCACTGCCTTTTGGGCATCGGCAACCTTTTCACCTGAAAAACATATATATACATTAGCAGTGCAGACCGCAGAGGGCGATGGCAGTTCTTGATATAAAAGGAGCCAAAGTGTCTCCTGTAAAGTTGTCGCTGCACTACCTTGGCATTCACTAGACATACCAATCGAGCAGTAGTGGTAATAAGACAGGGACGGTATGCCAGGTGCAGGAGTATTGACAAGCTGAAAGCAGTGTAACATGGTGGAGGGTGGGGGTGGGAGGTGGGTGGGTGGGTGGAGGGGGGGGGGCTACACGAGGTCCCCTGGCCTCTCTGCACGCCTGTCACCGCCAGGCTGCTGTCACAGTTACCATACTCACTGATGCTGACAGGGTAAGGCTGCCACCATAACGCCTGCATGGCACCTCTCCCTTAACGTTCCCCCCGCCCCCAACACACACACACACACACACACACACGTAGCTTCCACTCCTTACCTCCTCTCTTTCCGGAGGCTCTCACTTCTCCTCCTCCTCCTCCGCTGCAGAAACATAACCTCTCGCTCAGGAGAGCATATGAAGATATGCCATGAAACCTGTTGTGGTGTTGATGTTCAACAACACACAAATATGATAAGTCAATCATGTGAAAGCGGGGCACGTCTGGGCGGTGGGAGATGAAAACACGGCTTTTTAAAAAATGTTCCCTTTGTGCCGGGAAGTGAAACGGCTCCTCTCCACACGCCTGAGCGCGGGATTAAAACATCATTGTGCGCGTGAACACAGGATTTCCCGCCGCCACTATTTGCGCCGCATTTCCCCTTCTCCTCCTCCTCCTCCTCCCTCCTTCCCTCCCCCCCACCATTTATATACATTTCTTTCAATCTCACGTTGGCAATTTTCCCTCGCCACCTGGCGTCGGTGTAGGTCGTTTTGTCGGGCCGGGGCCGAGGGAGAGGGGGTGGTCAAATGGGTCGAGGTCGTCCGATGCCCACCCGGCAGAGCCAGAGAGCTGGAGAGGGCGAGCGCTGCACCGTGTCCATCGAGGGCCTCTCCTCATCCACAACCTACGATCAGCTGAATAACCTTCTCAGATCCATCGGACCCATAGAGGTGAGTACCAGACACGTCCTTTACCACGTTACTAATACTGCTTAGTATTTCGTGTGTCGTGCGTAGTATTATTTTTCTGCTTCTTTCTTCTGACTAATGACCCTCGATGGTGTCTGTAGTCGTGCAGAGTTACGCCGGTCATTTATTGTATTGTTACTATCGTGCCGTTTGCCGTGTTCAGCTGTCAGCATAAGCCAATGTGGATGCTGGTGATGGTGTGATCCCACAGCGCCCTCTATTGTAGTTCTTGGGTTAAAGCCGGGACTGAATAAACCAGTCAGATTCCCCCCTCAGCACAATTACTCCCCCCTGTGGTCGAGACGAGTGTGTATTTGACGCCTTCTCTCGCTCCCGTCTATTTTGCAGATGTTCCAAATGATGCCCCAGCAGAGGAAGGCTGTTGCCAAATTTTCCAACCCCCAGCACGCAGCCAATTTTCAAATGAGCTTCCATAGGTAATCAATATTCCTTCTCTCAATCATCTTAAAACCAGTGAAATGCCACATAGTGGGAGGTGTTTAATGTGTTTTATCTCAGAAAATGTAGCCTCTGTTAATTAGTAGCTCAGCCCCCAAGGAAATGGCTCAAACGTTATTTATCACAATTACCACGCAGGCACATGATTGATTTGTCCCACATTGATGTGTCGCTGATTGACGGATGAGGAGCACATTAAAGCCACAGAGTCCTGTAACAAGACGCCACGTCCTCCCGATGTGGTCACTCCTTGTGCACGGGGGAGCATTTCTTCATGTCTGCATGGAAGCCTCACTCGTCGATCACCTGGGATCAACTTGGAGCGGCGCACCTAAAGACAATTTTGCTGCGTTTGGCCGCTTGCGTGCGACTGTGTCTGCCCGTTTTCCGTTGTTGTAGAGTGGCACCGAAGAGACACTGGACAGTAGATTCCACTAGTTTGTGAGGCATCTTTTTGTGCATCTTACACGGACACTAAAGTAGCGCTCGTGATAATGGTTGCTTCCCCTCCCTCACGGAACATGGCGTTTATAGAACACGAAGGGAATCGTCCTCTTCTTTAGCAGAGCCTCGTGTCGCTCGGTGTTTGCGCGCAGCAAAAAGGCGTGTGGTAGATTCTAGGCAGCCTACGATGCTTCTCCCCTCCTGTAGATGGCAGTATTTCATCAGTTATGGGGCTTGATTTCCAACCCCCAACCCCCTCCCACCCCTCCCTCCCCCTCCCAAACTGGCTTTCAGGAAGAGATGAGTCTCAGCGGTTTTTTGGGTGAATGGCACTACCTAGTGGTGAGTTTGTGTACAGGCACAGAGGTTTGAACAGAGGACTCGGAGGAGTGACTGAACTCAAGTCAGCTGGTCGTCGTTGTGTACTCGGGGTAATGTGGCTGTGTGTTGCGTTGTTTAAGTCTTGGCGCTTGTTCGCAGACAAACGTTCGGGTCACATCTCATCATCGTTGGTGAACTTGGTCGCTCGTCTTTCGCCCCTTCGCTCTGACTGTCATCAGGTCTTTTATCTTCTCACACCTGGGATGCATTTTCATTTGGAAAATGCATGTTTTAGTTGTCTGTCTGGATCATTACTGTGGCGGATGCCGTTTTTGTGTGTTGAGGCTCGTCAGTTGTTTTTATGAAGTTGATATCTTGTGTTTGGATTTAAATATCTGTCTTCAGAGTCGTTCACAGTTCTTTTTTGTTTGTTTACATTATTTTCAGCTCGCTTACATTTGGCTTTTCTTCTACCAGAAGGCAGTTGATAGTTAAATCCCTCATCAATGCGCTAAATAATGGAATTGCACTTTGACAAAAGAAACACTGAGCCGGTCACATCGCTGTTTTGTATAAGCACGGAAAAGTGAAAGAAAGTCACCTCAACATTCTGACTCTTCCCATCAGATATTCACTGTATGTCCTGCTCTCTAATACATACTGTAAATATTCAGAGTAACAGGTTGTTTCCCACGTATCTATGAGGAAGCGTAAGTAAATACAGGCAGTTGTACAGTCACAAATGGAATATTTGTTTTTCCCAGAGCCATCGTTAACACGGTGCCGTCACATCCACGCAAAACACATCTTTTTTTGAATGTGGACTTTGGTGAGACTCGTTTTCTTTTCCCGTCGCTACTTTCTTTCCCCCTCCCGCTGTCATGCAACATTCAGTCAATTCACGCTTCAAGAATTTTCTGTCTGAATTGCGTCCTTTTAACTATTCTTCATTCTCGTTAACTTCAAACCGAAGCCTGGAATTCAGCGTGAACTTTTATAGACCGGGACATCGCGTAAAAAAAGAAAAACTAAAAAAAACAAACGAGGGGGCAACCATTATCTTCTAAGTGATCACCAACTGAAGTCGACCAAAACTCAGCCGATATTTGTCCTGTGAGTTTTTTTTTTCTTTCTTATGTTTTGGTTTCACCTTCACTCCTATTCTCATATCCAGCTAAGACTTTTTATATGTACAGATTTGCTGATGTGTCCAGGCATTATTCGTTTTACAAGTTCTTTTTGGAGTTGGAGTCAAAATGACTGGACCACATTTCTGTTTATAAAACAACAAGTTTAAGGGACAATAAGAAAAATAAAAATATGGCCAATATACCATGAATATACAGGTATGTAGAGCCGGTCAAACTTTATCCCAAAGACGTGTGATTGTGTGTGATGTCCATGTGTCTGGTGCCTTTTGAACTAAATCAGGTATATTTCCTATTTGTGCCACATCGAAATCCTGTCCTGGTTTTCACCTTAAAACACTTCATACATTCTCAGAATTCACTTGACCAACGTTGATGCACTGATTATCGTGTAAGGTTTACAGACTATAGAAATGATATGGCAAGAAGTGCTACCTCGTCACGTTTTAAGGGAAATGCGACCGAATGCGCCCTCTGTACTTTACAGTCGCACCGTGGTGTCTCACCGATGTGCAGCTCCTGGATGGGAGAGGAATCCTGGAATAGGTTCAGTCATTAATTGGATATATTCTTACGGTCAATGCAATTTGTGTGTGTTGGGACTCCTCGAACCTTTCATTCGCTCTTTAATTGACTCTCAGAAATCAACTGCTGGCTGCGCATCTGGATGACACCAGGGCTTTAGAAGTGAACGGTGCAACAAGTCCCCTTATTTGCCTCTTTACCCGCATGTGTCAATCAAAGTGGTGCCTTTGGTGGCATTTCCCTTAAACCAGTCAATTCGCTGAAACCTTCAAATTCCACGAGGTGCGCTTTAGAACGATCCTTGCCTGGGTAAGACTTTTCAAACGTGCCCTCTGACAGTGAAGGTACTCAGGGTTTGCCACGCTTCCTCCATGCTCTTGTGAAACTTGAGGTTGGGTGGTGTTCGAGCCTTTCTCTGTTCTGTATGTTGTACACATGCTCTGAACTGACCTCTTTATGCGTTTTCATCCTTTTTGTTTTTGAGTGGAAGAGATGCGGGAGGTTTTCTGTTCTCTCGCTGTCTTCTCATGTTGTGCTTGTGATGTTTCAGAGTTGTTGGTTCAATCCTGTGGATTTGATCACGTATTGGCTATGCCTTCCCCACTGGAATTTGTTATAGGACCCTGGGTCTTGTAAAGTCAGAACAGGTTCACATTGAATCTATTTGTATCTTAACTTTCTAGGATTACGCACATATTTATCGATAGGATGCTCTCTACTGTGATTTACCGTAGTTACTGTAATCAGCTGGGTTGGTGCAGCATGTTGTTGCACTACTTTATATATTTAGACATTCGAAGCTCATGGTGTTCTCTGGTGCTTACGTAAGAAAACCTGTATCATCTCTGCCGACGACGAGCTTCGGAATGTTAATATCGGCTTAACGTGATCATTTTTTCCCCCTTACAGGTGCGACTGAGACCGTGGCTGAACTTACATTAATAATAATAATAATAACAACTTCATCTCCTGTCTCTCTTCAGGTCTCTCGTCCAGGCGTGGCATCACTGTATCGGTCACTGTAGTAGAAGGCAGGGGAGCGTGCCAGGGGCTGAGCATGTTTAGCACATCAACAAACTGGGCTCTAAATGGGTCATTACTCAAACGCCACCTGACCACTCACAGGCACTGATGATACAGTTCCCCCAGTGTCATTTGGAGAACATAGATTTTAAACATGTGGAATTTGAGTTTGTTGATATGCTAAAAAAACAACAACACGGAACCCACTTTTATACCCTCAGTGCGAACATCCATAGCAGGTCATTCAACTTCACCTAATGTTGTTTTGAAACAACTTGTCTGCGCTGCTGGTGTACGATGCATTGTTTCGACTGTTAAACACCAAAATAATAAGATAAGTGAGAAGAAAAAAAGTACATTAAATGTTGTCAAATGACCATAAAATGGCATAGTTCCTTTTTTAATTTATTTTTATTTTATTTATTTATTTATTTTTTGTTAAGGTAAATGTTAAAGTAACTAAAGTGCCAAAGTGTTGGATTACGTGAGGGGTATAACGGGGTCCGGCGGAAGCATGTGAAACCACTGGCATGGTCCCGCACCTCTGGTGCCGCACAGGCTACGGTTCAAAGGTCGACGGCACTTTAACTCACTTCATTTTTCCAGCAGCTCATCGCCGAGTCCAGCCCTTCACCAGCTCTTTCCATGAATCTGCTTTGTCACTTTTTCCCGCTTTAACTCACTCACGGATTCTTTCACAGCGGCGGTGGCCCCCCACCCCC